>JANIJG010006762.1:0-88923 GCA_024611175.1 Megaceryle torquata
AGTTTTGGGGTTTTTTTCTCCGGAAAAATGAGGTTTTGTTTTGAGGGAGAAAAAACCTAAAAAAGGCAAAACCCAATTTGGGGGCAAAAAAAAAGGATCCCCCCCCCCCCCCCCCCAGGCACCCACAAATATGCCCTGTGTTTAAAACATTGTGTCCTTTTTGATTTTATATGCTACATAGGAAAAATAGAACATGTGTGAAACATGTAAAAAAGTAGTTACATGGGAATTTCAGGGATTGTAAGAGACATTAAGCATAAATTTAGAATTAGATGGGGATGATTTATTTAGTGTATTTTAGCAAGTGATGTTTATTCATAATGTATCTGCAATTCAGGGAAGCACTTAACTATTACAAAAAAGTTTCACCCAGAAAAGAAAGGAGTAACTTGATAACTAGCTTTTCAGGGGAAAGAAAATGTTAAAGAGTGTTTTGCTGAAGAAATGCTCAGAAATTTTTGGAACACACACAAAAGAAGGAACAGGAGGGAAGTTTAAATAATCTAAACCTGGATGTTTTTCCACCAAAAAAAAAACCCAAACCCCTGCAAGACATCTATTTTGAATCATCAAGGGTAAAACTTTTTTCTGAAAAGCCAGATAATTTGAAGAAGCTACTTCTTTCTTGCTAGGAAAAATTCAGTGCTCAAATGGTTTCCTCGTGAAGCTGTTAAGATTTTCAAACTTAGGATGTGTTACCACTGAAATCATCACACTGGGGTTTCAAAAGGGTGATTATTACTAAAAAATCACAATCATAGCAAATCAGTGGAGTAACAAGAATACCAAGCATTGTTATGGTTCTGAAATACCTCACATGCACATACATTGAAAAAGCATTACTCCACATCCTAAGACGAGGAGCAAATCACTGAGCCAAGTCTTAAGAAATGATGTATAGAAGCCATTTTCTTATTAAATTGGCCACAGTTAATGCTACAGAAAATAAATTAATACTCCTCTTGTACATTAGATAGTAGGCTGCTTATAAGTGGTCCAGGAATTGTCATTATATTGCTCTGCTGGTTTCCTTTGGCAGCATAATAGATATATCCGTTACCCGAGCTGACAACAGCTAATAGTGCAGAACAAAGAAAAAGCATCACCATTGATGTAGGTGAAGCTTCCAATGACAATTGCCTAACTGCGAGACTCGTACTTTGCCCCGTTTCTCTTGCACCACAATTAAATAGCCAGGGTAACTGTGAGCTCAGACTAAGATGACAGTGTTGCTAACATTAGCCATGATTTTTTTTTCATTTTCCTAAGGTCTTGTGATTCATGTTCAACTTTTTACTTAAATAATAAGCACTTTCCATTTTCCCCGTAGCATATTCAGACTTTTCTTCTGAAGAAAGGCACACAGACTGGAGTAAGTTTAGTCACTGCACATAGCTTATAGTTGCTAAATCACTGTTGCTCTTCTGCTAAGATGAAGAGAAACTAAAAGGGATTTTTATTTCAATGTGTACTGCTACAGTTCAGCAAATTTCCAACAGCTGTTTGAAAAGCAGGGTAGGAACTGAATTGTTTTGACTCTTGAAATACCTTTCTTAAAGCTCAGACAGAAAAGTCATTGTATGTATTGTTGGGAGAGGTGAAGATAGAAAGCTTTTCTAGAAAGAAAAAAAAAAATCTATTTGTCCCATCAAGTCTCAAAAATTCATTCCATTTCCTGTCTGTGTGGGACAGTGCAGGAGCTTGGTTGTGTAAACCAGAAATACAATTTTGATTGCAAGCCTGGTGTTTACTTTTCTTCATTTGGTCTGGTCATACTGGAAAAACTGGTTGAGAATAAACATCTATAGTGAATATGTATTTGTACAGAGCAATTTTAACAGGACTTATGATTACTGACTTAGCTTTGGTAGCATTGTGTTAGAGGAAGTTTAAACAGAAGCAGGAACACTAAAGATAGCTAATTTGTATTTACTAAGACTTTTGGATATTACTTTTACTAGAAGTGCATAATTAGTACTGAAACACTGTCCCATATACCTGAAGCACATAAGGCTGTTACAGGAAAATAAGCATTATGTTCAGGAGTTTGTGTTGCCTTTCTCCCTGAGAGTGCAAATTGAAATTATGTCAACTAAGACTAAATGTATTCAGATCAGCTGATATAATTTGTGTTTAAAAAGGAGTATTTTATTTTTTCCTAATGTTAAAGCCAGATTGATGCACTGATGGAGTGCATTGGCCAATATAGGGAACCAGTTTGTTGTACTTCTAAAGAGCCTTTTGACCAGTGTAATTTCTATGTCGGGTAAGAGAGAATGTTTACTTGAGTACATGTAGCCAAATAAATCAAATTAAGACTGAAAAATCAAGTGGGAACTTAGAATTTTTTTTTTTTTTTTTTCCTTCAAAAACATTATGTTGGAAAAGTTCAGAGCTGGTAGTTCCAAAGCCTGTGGAATTACTGTTAACTAGTTCAATTAGTCCTATTTTCAGGATTACTCTGTTCATATTTTAATCCCTAAAAATATTAACAAGCCTTAAACTTCTATTTTCAGTGTTTATAAAGCTACAGGTTTTGCCTCTAGGTGATGTTTCTTTGGATTACTTGGTGTACTTGATAATCATATTTGTAATAAATTTTAGAGTTGATTTAGGAGTTTGGATCCGTAAGAAGGTACTTTTAGTCATCTTTGCAGCCTTTTCCATGTGCACAGCCATAAATTTTCTACACCATCTGGATGTAACCATTTACACTTTTCTTCCTAAAGCTCTTTTTCTCAAGGAAGGTGTGATTTTATTTTTCTGCTGCTAGAAAGACCATCAAATGCTATATCCACAGGCTGAAATTATTCAGAAAATAAGAAGTATTCGGTCCTGTGTGAAGGTCACAAGTAATAAAGCCTCCAAGGCACTATCATCTGGTGAATCTTTGCTGCCAAAAAGGCAACATGCATTATCTTTTACACATCTCCCTTGGAAGCAATTGATGTTCATTCCTTCTGAGCCGTTACAGTCTTTGGCAGAGAGAAATATGTTGTCAGGAGTGTTCTAGAGCTACAGGCCCTCTGTTCTCCCCGTGACACACTGGGAAGTAGATTATGGTCTTTGTGCTTGTGAGAGATTTTACAATTCTGCCTTCCATGCATTGCACCTCTGACTCGTCTCTCCACTGCTCAGCTAAAGCATATTGGGCGCTGCTGCGACGCCTTTTGAGATGCAGCAGTTAACCTTGCAGATTGGATGATGCTCATGCACTGCTGTATTTCTCTCATAAATAATGTGCTTCCTACTGTCATTTTTCATAAGCTGAAATAAGTCATTACAAGCCACAGAAAGAAAATGTCGCATGGTTATGGCTTTACAAACTTATGCCACCTGCCAGCACTGGTCAGATGAGCAGCATTTTTTGTAGTGCTCTGTGACTGACACTGGTATGAGATATTCATACACACCCATAGCTTAAGCAAGCAGTTAGCTAAGGAAGGGTTCTGGAAAGATTACTGCTGTGCTAAACAGCTTTTCATTCAGTTTGTGGAGTTGCTAGTTGGAAATAATAGAGGGTTCTCCTTGCAGTGGCTATTCGATCTAACCTTGAGCACACACCTGACATTCACAACTCGGTTACTCCTGTTGGCTTTCTGCATCAAGGCACCACACTTCCATTTTCATGCACCGATGACAGCATAGCAGCACATTTCCAAACTTTACCATACATCAAGAAAGAGCATCCACTCCTTGCCCATGACCTGCATCAATTCTTGCTGATGCGTTCAGAGCAAATTTGATCTTGCAATTTAATTGCTAGACAGAGTTGAGTGTTTGCCTGCAGTCAGAAGCTTCCAAAACAGTTTGGGGGAGTTGTTCTTTGTGTATTTACATGTGTGTGTTAACAGGGAGATCAGGTACAGTCAGATGAGGAACAGCAATAGCAGTTTATCAGAGTCACACGAGAGTATGTTAGTGTTGCCCAACAGCACAGAGGAGGTGGTTCCCTTAACTTTCATCTTTGGAGTACCCATCCTGTTCTGGCACTTTGGCTTATTCTAACAGTCTCCTTGAGCTGTTTTCAAGTAATTGTCTCTGAACAGCCTGTCCCCTGGGTCTGTGCTCTGACCTGATGCTCAGACCTGTTAGCTGCTGGCCTCCTGCTGGTAGCTGGGAGACTGCCGTGATGCATAGCCCTGCTTTACTGCACAGCCTCCATGCCTGTCCTCTGGCTCCTTGTTTATGTAATCCCTGGACTCTTCTCCCCCATCCATCCAAAGAGCCAGCCACAGGAAGACTGAAGTCAGTGAATTCAGGGGAAACACTAATCAGGTCTTGCCCATTTCAGAACCCTGGCACAACATGCAAACCCTTAAAGAGCACAGGATCTGCCCTCTGGTGGCTAATTTTAGATGAATAATTATGACAATACTTTGGTATAGTTTAACACCCTGCTTCTGATTTAATAATATATCATAGCCCTTGAGAAGGCCTTTTCTTAAAGAAATTCAAACATTTTAAAAAAAAAGTCACATGTCCCGGTCTTACATACTTGATTTCTTAGCACCAAATATCTAGTATCTGTAATGTAACTAAAACATGGATTTACCTATTTTCTGCAGAGCTGATTTAAAATTTAGACAGCAAAAGGATACGAGAGTGAAGATCGAAATCTGTATTCTGCGCTAAGTTCAACATAAGTTTCAGCCCTTACAGGCTGAGTCTGCAAGTGCTGAAGTTTGCAGGCTGGCTTCATTTATCCCACAGTAGGCAGCAGGGCAGTGGTCAGTGTGTGCTCTGCCTCCCTACCCACTGCCCCAAACTCTGTGCTGCCCCTCCCAGCACCACTGTGCAGATTCCTGTTCATGGCTGTCCCCCTTGCACCCAGCACACTCACCTCCCTTTCTGCACTGCCAAGCAACACCTGGAGTATTTTCAATTCCTTTTTCCCCCCATTTCTTCTTCTATTTTTTGGGGGTTGAAGGTGGTGTGGTGGTGTTTGTTTGCAGACAAAACCAGCTTGAGAACATTCTCAATTTGTCTGATGGGAGCACTACAGAACATTTCTCTGTATTTGACTGCAAATACAGAAACTTCAAAGTAAATGAGAAAACACTTACTGGTATCATTAAATACACATTTAGGTGAGTTTTTAAGAACCTTCACAACCTTGTGAAAACCAATATATTTGCAAAATGTTTCCTCACTGACAGCAGAACTCAGCAGTTTCATTTGCTGTGTCTGTCCAAAAGCAGTCTCAGCAAGATCAGCAAGGTTGTTTGGAAGCTCAGATTCACAGCAGAATTCAAAACTGAATGCATTAAGGGACCAAAAGGTTTGAAATATGACCTTGTCATTAAAAAAAACCAACCCTGCAGTATATCTGAGCAACACATATGGCAATTAATCCAATAGCAGAGGAGTTCCTAATAACAGCAAGTTCATAAAGGATACTAAAACCAGAATTGTTTCAAAATTGTTTGAATAATAGATATGCAAAAACTTTAGGAAGCTTGTAGTATGTGCCTTTTATTTGCTCCAGAAGGTAAAAGGACCATGGACAAACCCACCTGAATAGCTCTAACAAGCAGGTTTGGAGTTTGAAGAGAGAGGATTTGTATAACATGAGATGTCTCCATCTCTTTGCAATATTTTAGCCGTTAGGTGGAAATGAGTAATTTCATTTCTTCTCTATTTTGTAGGGGATTTACAGATAGTCTTGCACCACTGCAGTTTCTTTCCTCCAAGAAGTTATTCAGTATTTATGTTGCTCATACAGCATTTTTCTGGACTAGACACCACATTGACAGAGTTTGCAGATGATGTAAGTGGCCCCCTTTTCCAAGAAAATGTTAAATCTTTTCCCATCTCCCTTATTTTCCCTCTAATTCAGAGAATTCATTTCAGCATTTCTGAAAATTACGCCAATAGTGAACAGCCAAACAGTGATCATAATAGTTACTACCTGATATTCAGCTGATTAATGATGCAGGAATTTGGTGGGTAGGAAACTGTTACATTTCCTGTGCACTGTATTTGTCCTGTGGTGTGCACACAGAGTACAGAAATCATGTGGCATGAACCAAATGAGTACCCTTGTACCCAGCTATCACCTGACATCTCAAACTAATTCCTGTGTAAAGAGTTTGTTGAATATTGCAGAGACCAGAAGGGAGAAGACAGCAAGTGAGACTTCTCTAGAAGAATCTTAGTTACTGGGCCTCTCGTGCAACCAGGTTCATTCTGAGACAAACCACTAGGGCTTTTATGCTGCTGCCTGTTGCACACACAGGGCATCAGAAACATCCCAGGAGTATTTCAATGAATAGCTCTGTACAAGAGAGCTCCGTTGACATGCAGGTTTTCCTAGATAACAGTGAAGCTGCCTCCTGTGCTCAACAGCAGCCTATCTGCAGAGGCATGTGCCATGTGCTGCATGTACAAGTGTTATCAAGGAAGCAGTGACTACATTCTTCCCTCACAGAAATATCAGATCTTCAGAGTGTAACTACAGTAAGGAAAAGCAGTAGATCACTCAGTGAAAGATCAATCACTGGACAGCAATTAGCTGAACTGTTTGATGTAGCAGCTGAGGAGAGGCCAAAGTTTCTTTCCATTCCAAAATTTTTCATAGTGATGCCTCTTTTTAGAATTATGGCTTGGCAGCACTGTGTTGGACTTCTAAGATAGCAGTATTGGCCAGACAACTCTTTTTCCAGCTTTTGAGTAAGTGCATCTAGTCAGCTGTCCTAACCACTTCTGGCCTTTCCAAGAACAAAGAAAGTTGCAGAGGGTTGGTAATCTCACTGTGGAAACAGCATCCCTAGGCACAGCCAGAGCCCTGGGGGATGGGGTCAGAGAAATCTGATTACTCTAGGAAATACCAGAGCACAGAACATCGGTGTTTCTGTCTTGAGCTGTCATTACAGATACGAACTGCAGTGCTCAGTGGTGAACTCTGTGCTTGCTCCTCACTTGTCTTTGCAAGTCAGCAAAGACAAGATGTTCCTGCATTACTTGCTGTCATTAGCTGTCAGAGTCTCATGGGAAACCTAAGTAGTACACAGCTACAAGTAATTCTCAGGAGGCTGCTGTCACATGCACAGATGCTTTGGAGAATGGGACCAGTTAACCCCTAACTGGATACTCCTTACCCATGACCCTTACGCCTCAGTGCCTACCTCCAAACTGAATCCCTTAATGCTCTGTAGTTTCAGAATGTGATGCTCATCATATCCATCCTAGCAAAGGAAGCGCTAACAGGTGGGAACATAGACTGAATTTGGCAAGAAATAGATAAATTCCAACTTACTATCCAAGTGTTCTGTTTAGATTAGTAACAGTATGCTGTGAAGCCCCAGGATATCCAGAAAAAGCACTTTTGATAGAGTAAATATGCTGTCTTACGTAATTTTTTGATCCTTCTTTCATTTATATTTTTCAACAAAAGGATCGATAGTATCCCAAAGACATTAAAATAAAGCTGAATCTACAGAACAGAGCTCAAGTTATCTGCTGGATAAGCAGTCTTTCCCCTTTCCTTAAAACAATAAGTTCCAAATTACTTTTCTCTGAGCAACTTGCTCCTGCGTTCCAATGTCATCTATGTGAAGCTTTTTTTCACTTTTCTTCTGGATCTCCTTTAAAACCTTAGATCTCACTCACCCTGCCTCAGAACAGTCATTCATTTTAATAGTAACAGCCAGGGTCCCTGGTTTTAAAGCATGAACCACATCATAAATAGAAAAACAAAGGATGAGGAAACATGAAGAGGAAAGGTTACTTTCAGAGATCCTACGATAGCTCAAACCCTGGGTTTCCTGCATTTCAGTGCAAAGCCCTGTTTAAAAGGCAGAACAACCATCACAGCTTTTTTGCATTTTATCTCTTTCCCTTTCAGTCTACATTTCAATCCAAGCCAAACTCTCACTTTTTCCCACCCTCCAAATTACAACGAGTACCAGGCAAACTTATGATTGCCAGCTTGTTCTTTACCTGCTTCAAGAGGAATCTGTTGAACCCTGGCAGCAACTGATGACTGAGGGACTGACCAGACTTGATTAGAAACTGCCAGCTGAGTGGCAGGCAATGGATGCAGCTAGTTAGTCATACAGGCAACCCAGGCACTGGCAGACGTAATGAGGCAGCCCAGTGTAGGACTGAATGGCAGACAGTCACTGATCCAGTCTATGCTCAGGGTCTTGCATTGAGAAGATGGGCAGAGGGCATTGCCTTCCTCCCCTCCCCTGTTTCATTTTTAGCTCTTTTACCAAGGATTTCCTTTACCCAAGACTGACATTTTAATGAGCAATCTGTGCCAACTCCACTAAACATCCCAGTTTCTTTTTAACCTTTAAACCAAACTGTCCTCTCATCTGTTTCCATTTCCATTTCTTGACATAGTTATGCTATAAACCTTTCAGCAGCAGGAGCTTCACTAACATTACACAGCAAGACAGTTTTCTCCAAGACTGTATATCCTTCTGATTGGAAGGAGAGAAGCACATTATATTTTCAGCAACAGTGTCCCTAGAAGATTGTTACTGAAGTTGCTTAGTTTCGGACCTGGATATACCTCTGCCTATAGATACACCCCTTCCTCCTCCTGCCTTATAATAAGGCAAGAAGAAGAGCTAATATAATAAGCACCTTTTCAGCAGCTGACCTATATTTTTGGAAACATTGTAGTAGTATTTGATTGTATAGTTTTATTATATGTGTTAACTCACCACAGTGAGAGAAAAACCTAATTACATACTGTTGTATAACTGCTCTTTACCACAAGATTAACATAATTCATAAAAGTGAATTAGTCTGGTTTAATCAGTGCAGTGAAAGAAGTTGTAGTGTTTTCCAGATTGGTATCTCAAATGTGTAGGTGAAAATAAGCAAAAGCTTTGCAAAGTTTGAGGTCACTAATTGTGATTATTAAATACTTGTTTCCAGGTGATACTCTTAATTGAAGAAAATGTTTAATTAAGCAGAAATAAGCAGCTATATAAGAGATAAATTGAAGAAGGTGTAAGCAAAGAGAGTATTACAAGATGTCTCTATTAAAGGCATAGCAGAAAATTAACACTTTTAAAAAGAAAGTATCTTTCCAGCATCTTAACTCCTCATTTCCACCTTCTAGTGGTCTGTTCTCTCTCATTTAGCCAGTGCCATTGTTGAACTTCTCCTATCATTGAGTATTCTTCAAAGGAAAGATGACATTTGAACAGACCAGTATGAATGTAGCAGTATGTAATATGATGCTGTTAGAGTTCTGCACAATTTTCATTTTCTTAATGTGCTTCAAGATTTACTGGTGAAAAATTTTAATATTTTTTACCATTTTCTGAGTAATGGTAATGCTCTCTTACTCTTGAGGACACATTTCAGCTATCAACTTAAAACGAAATTGAAATACTTTCAGTTCTTAAATTTGAAACCATTGTGATACTGCCTTATATTGCTGCAGTCTGGAGATTTCTGTGACCAATTACTTACATGAATGCCATTCTATATTCTGTCATTTCTTTGGTGTCCCTGATTTATCTCTCAAAGCCTTTATGCCTTTACGTTTGGCTTTTATGTAGAAGCAGAGCAGGTCATGTGGTTATCCAGAGGCATTAGTATGGTAATTTTCTTCAAGTTGAGTAGGTGGAAATAATTAATGGACTGCTTTATTGATGTACATAGAGAGCTGATTCTCTCTGTGGTTTCAATTCCCAGCTTCAATAAAGTAGCTTGAGATTTCATCTGAGGGACCAGTAATTACACAGGGCAAGAATAATTGCTGCACAAATGCAATCTGATTGTGTTTTATGCTATTGCCAGGGCTGATGTTAAAGCTTAAATATATAAACACGGATCTGCTGCATGAAGAAGTTGACTCCTTTTATTTAAACTCACGAACTCTAGAGTAACTTAAATTCAGAAATTCCGTGCTCTTGAAAGTTAAGCAAAACTTCAAAGAGGAAGTGATAGTCTTAGTGCAGTACAACACATAAATAATTTTACTACTCAACTCCATCTCCTGTTATTGACAGTGATCAGTAGCAGATATCTTGGGAAAAATAAGCACCTATAAAGATAAGCATTCTAAAAATCAGATCACATTTGTTCCTTTTTATCGCTCAGACTGGTGCAGATTAAGTTAGGATTTTGGCAATTTAAGTCACTGTGGTTTTCAGTCCCAGAGTTCTCACTGACAAGTGAATTTGATCATTTTATCAATGTATACTAGAAGTCATTTTTCTAATGCTTGATTATGAGATAGTTTTTCTGAATCATTCCTCAAAGAAGCCCACAACAACCAGACAAGCGATTAGGAGACACCACTTACCTGTCCACACCCCTTTCATGACCTAGACCTTCAGTCCAGCATAATTTATTTTCCCCAACATCAAGTAATTAAGATATCATACACAGCATGCACCTCTGATTCCATACTGGGAAAACCACTGCCTCACCTCACAACACGGACGGGTGACAACCTGCACCCATCAATAAACTGTAGACTGTACAATGCTTATTTACAAGTTTACTGTACTTACAGCAGGGCATCCTTATGGGACACTGTTCACTCATTGCTTTTCTCTGGAGAGGGGAGGTCTGTATATATTTAGGCAAATCCTCAGTAGTCATTGCTAGGGGAATAGCATTCAATCCCTGCTTTATTGTGCTAGCTGCTATTATGTTACTGTTGTTATGCATAGGTTTGGTAAAAGCCATCAGAATCCCTCATTCTATTATGTCATGCTGATACTAGAGCATCCTTCATATATCTCAATAGAAACTGTTCCCAGTAAATTGAAAAAAAAAGAGCAGCTGCAGTAAGATACAGACTAAATAAGGAAGTGAGAGATTCTCTCATAGGTGTGAAATATAAGTAATGTCCCTCACCTTCTCCCCATATAATACAGGAGTCTGTTCGTAGGGTGCTAACATATAGAGGAAATACACTTCCAATTTATCCAATTTTCTTTCTGAGAAGGCTTGAAGGCATGACATAGATCAGATGAAAACACCTTACGTGTATGTAAGATGTTTGCAATAGGTGGGCTCTTGAGCAGTATATATTTAAGGGGGTTCATAAACAAAGGCAGAGATGACATGACCAGTAAACAGAAACTTTCAGTAGAATAACCAGTAGCTAGAGAACCTTGCTAAATGAGATTGTAAGCCAGTATGGACTGCATGCAAACTAGCTTGCAAGAGGAGTTACTGTACAGCAGAAGAGCCAGGCAGCTGTCTAAAATCCTGTAGAGATCCACACACAAAGGTGCAGCCTATTCCCACTCATACGTGAATAGATTTTTATGGAAATACAACATAATTGTGGGGAAGGAGATACCCCTGAGTAGAACCTTGTCTGTTAGCTAAGCTGGAATAATAAAATAATGAATATTTGGATATGTTTTCCCAGATTCATATACCAGTTTCTTTAGACAAAACAGTTAATGCAGTACTTGTGTTTAAGCCTTGGTTTCCTACATGAAGCCTCCTTGGATTTTTCCATTATGGTTCTGAATACTTTCCTATTATTTTGAGCATCTAAGCAGCAGCACTAATTACTTTAATTAAATTTAATCAGACATTAATACTGCAAAACATCCCCATCCACTAGTTAACTTAATCATGCAGTTTTAGGTCAGTCATCCTTAATTAACCTTCAGTTGAAGCATAGGCAAAGTTGTTCTGATGACTGGGATGACAGTTTCCTATTGGTGTACTTTTTTTGTCCAGCCATATATAACAGAGCAACAAGCACATATCAGAGATTCTTAAGCATGAGCTTCCTGGGCATTTAGAAAGAAATCAAAGACTGCAACACAGACTTACGTGTCTGGGTGACAAGTCTAACCTTTGCAGTGCAACATCACAGTATCAGAGCTCTACCTTCTTGGCTTTCCGGTGGTGGGCTGGAGTGATGGGCATTGCACAGAGTGCAATGCTCCCTGTCAAAAACAGAAATAACATTGTAAGACATCCCCTCATAGCAGCTCTTTCCAGAACAGCTTTTCTGGGACACTTCTAGATACGTCATAAATGCTTTATGTACTATGAACTTCAAGATAATGGACTGCCCCGTTTGGCTTGCCATTTATTTTTTTTAATCTTACCATGTCTAGTTTGTTTATTTATTTTTACCAAGAATGCTAAGGAATTGTTTCTACTGATACACAGTAGAAATTGCCTGGTACAGTAAACAGAGAAGCTTAAAAAATTCTTAAGGCCATACTGCCTGTTCATTTTTCTGATCACGCAAAGCTTTGCTTATTTTAAAGGTCTTTCTGATCTTCTAGGTGGTGGTTATACAAGAGTTTATTATTTAAATCAAAGATTACTGACATAATTTGATATGGGCATCTGCAATTCCAGCCATTTTGGGTGCTAATCCCTGATCTTTGCTTTCCCAGAGCCATAAAGCGTTGAACTATCATCTCTCACAATAGATTTCCTGCAGCACATCCAAAGAGTAGTTACCCATTTGGGGCTTTGCATGTGAGCCAATTTGATTGCTTGTGTCAGGCTTTAAGAAGAGATCTTTCACTGGTGAATTTAAGGCATTAGTAGCACATATTTACTTCAACACTGTATGCAAGGAAACTGTTACATGTCAGTTATGGCTGTACTACTTGGATCCCTTCAGGGCTGTTGAAGACCACCTGCGTAAGTAACAGCTGTAGCTACACAGCCAGATGAGCACAAGGGAAGAAAATGTTTCACTTGAAAATTGAGTTTTCAGATATTTTTTAGTAAAACTAACACTGGTGGACAGTAGCTTCTGAACTACCGGAATAAGCAGATACTCAACAACTGCAAAAGCTTCCATCGTTTCCAAGCAGACACTCACGATGAAGTTTTGCTGTTCAAGCAACAGCCCAAAAAATACCAAAAGTTTATCAGCTTTTGTAGAAAAATTATATGAAGCTCTATATTCACCCAAGCAAAGTTTTACACCTAAGTACACTCAAACTTAAAAGGCAAGAAGAACTGAGTTGGTCTCTAAAGCATAATAGGAAAACACTCACCAAGATGAGCCATTTTCCTAAGGTTATACAGCTCAGAAGATATTTGTCACATCTCCCATCCAAGAAATATCTTCCCAATGGATTGAAGTCTACTACAAATATGAGGTTCAAATCTGCATGTGGCTCCTACTAGAGCAGCCAAAAACTACAAGCAGAAACAAGTATTTGCACTGCAAAATCCTACATACAACTAGTTACAGCCACTGAAAAGCTTTTTATAAGCAGCTAATGGGTTGTTTTCAGCTCCACCCTCTGGGCAAAACACCTGTCTGTGCTTCTGCTCGAAGGATTCAGCCCCACACTTCTTCCTCCAGTCTGGGTTTGCAGACTTTGTCACACACAGTTTGTAGATTAGAAGAATGCTTTGAGGCTCTAAGGTTATGAAAGCTTTTAACAACACATAAAAAGAAAAAATAAAGCCAATAAAACATCAGCATTCACCCCTGTGAAATTTCCACCTACTACACAAAACTACAGTATAATTCTGATGAAGTCAAAGCTGCCTTATATACTTTAGCTGTAGACACATATCTAAATGTGTTCTTCATGCATCTGACACATTTAGTCAGAATTTTTTTCAGCCCCCAAAGAGAAGTTCAGGTTGGTCTAGTGTGTAAATTGCAGATTAGATGAGCTATAACTTTCAGGCTGCAGTTACCCAACAAGAAGCAGTATATAGTTACATCACATTTTTTTCCAGTTCGGGTTACAGAAGTAACTCAGCTTGTCAAAAGTCAAGTGTTCCTCCATGTTCCAAGCCATTGCATGTACAGGGAAGGAAATATCCTTTACTGCCAGACTATGGCTTTTCCAAAAAGATTTTTTTTTAGATGCAATATTTGGCTAATGAAAGATCTGAGTGGAACAAGGAACAGAAATTAAAAGAATTAGCAGTCTAGAAAGTAGGCCTTTTCTCTGGGATAGCGATGTGTGTGTTTCTCTTATAATAATTCTGTGGTTTTTAATTAATTCCTCTAATTATGAAGACTTTATAAAAAGGTGGGTAGAAAGGAATGGTTTTAATCTAAGGACACGTTGAATGTATGCAAAATTAGCATAAGGAAGATGAGTCACATTCCTTTTACTCAGTAAATATTCTGTAATACTACCAGCAAAGGAACTATTTGTAATTGAATCTGGGATTATATCCAGGTACCTTCAAAAGAGAAAAAAAACCAAACCAAACATCTTTCCTGAAACAAAACTGTATGAAACAGTATGTTTTGGTCTTTGTGTATGAAGTTTTAAATTTCAAGTGCTAGATGAATTTGCCTGTTTTCAGTTTCAGTGTGTGCGTGCAGACAATACAAGTTTAATTATCTGTCTCTCTGCCTTGCATGTATTTCTCTAGTTTTTCCAGACTTTTCTTAAACTTGCACTTTTTTATATTTTGCAGTTCCCTCCTTTTGGGGTTTGGTGAACTCAGCTTGGAATCTTTGCTCTGTTGGGAAAAGACAGTCACCTGTCAATATTGAAACCAGCCATATGATTTTTGATCCCTTCTTAACTCCACTTCGCATAAACACAGGGGGAAGAAAGGTATGTGTTCTGTCACGTTCTGCTATATGAACAAGTAGTAGACTTACAAACATTAGTTATACTTTATATTTCTAAAGCATTTACACTTTTATTTCAGACAGCTCCGAGGCAGAATGACAACATAATGCTTTGCAAATCACACAGTTTCATCACTGCTGGAGACATGGAAAGCATACATTTTTAGGTGTCATCTAGCATATATTTATATTTTCATCATAACTGTTACATGAAACTGTGCTGTCTGGAAAAAGAGCATCTCACTTCAAAACTTCATATTCATAATTAAATTTGGTGTACAGCCTGAGTGGCATTTTAAAGGTGCTGTTGTAAAAGTGCTCTTTAAGATGGCCAGAACCTTCTTTTACTCATCTAAATTAGGGTAACATTGCAGTGCCATCACGTTAAGGGGTAGAAAGGGATGAATGAGCTTCTTCATGTTATGAAATAAAAAGAACTATGAGATTCATATCTCAGCATGGGACAGGCAGACAGAGGAGTTCAAAAAGTGATCTAGTTTCTGTGTTACCTAGAGCATATTGGCACTTAATTATAAGATTTTCCTTTTTACTGGATATCTCCTCATATATATTAGTTAGAAAACAGAATGGCAAAATTACCATCCCAGGGTAAAGCAAGGCTCTGATTATTAATAAAATATTGGAGATGCTCTGTCAGTAATGAGGTGTTCTTACCACACTCACAAATATTACCCTGTTGCTGTCAAACGGTGATGGCCATCTATCATGTTACAAGAAGAGGATTTGTTCTAGTTGTGCTTAGTCTTAAAGAAGTTACTAAAATGGTTGAATCAAAATTTTCCTTTGAGGAAAAGACTGCAATTTTAATGCCTTAAAAAAATTTGTTGCTCATAGTTCAGGCTTCAGGGAGGATTAGATTTGGCAGGTAGTATATTTGTGTTCACTTTTTTGGTAATGTTTTATACGTCAAGAATGGAGCTGCGTTTCATATGGGCTGAAGCACTTCAGCTTTCAGGGCAATGAACCAATTGACAGAGCAGCCAGGGAATTTCTTAGACAAGACTTAACTGTGATTATGCTGAACATGAAAAGATTTTATGGAACTGATCCTAAGAAAGGATTCGATATGGTTTCAAATGAAAGTTATAATAAGCTACCTTACATGCATAGTGAACAAGAGAGACAGCTAGTTGCACACAGTCAAAGTTATACACCTCTCTTGAAAAGGGAGCTGGAAGGAGAGCCAAGCCTTAAGAGACAGCTAGATAGAAGGAAACATTCAGTACAGTTAGTCATGGAACAGTAATTTCAAATTTCCAACAAAATTTTCTGATATTAAAGTAACATTTTAATCTGAGTTTAAAACCAGCATTTCTACTTTGTGTACTTCATTTTTGACATTAACGTAAGAATGAACAGAAGCGATTCACCCACAGGAATAGAATCCAATACTAGTCTAGAGAAAATCAAATAACATGTACCTGGGTGGTATGATCACTGACTTAATACTTCCTCTTAACTCTCTCATTCCTTACCGCTCTCTTCTCTGGACCCTTTATTTTTTGGAGGTGGGGAGCATTGCTTAATTTCTGTAAACCAGTTACCTGTTTAGTTCTTAATTTCCACCTTAGCAGACCAAAACATTTCCAAACAATTCCATTACAGAATTTATGACTAAAGATTCCACCTCAAGTACATGCCCTTCTAGCTGAATCCATTAGAGAGTTTGTTACTTTCACTATTAGTAATGGAAGGCATTTTAGCAAACCAGATTGAGACTTTCCTACAATTTTTTAGACCACTTGGGAATAAACCAAGAATGTTCTTGTTCCTAAAGAAAAGGAATGGTCTGAAAGGAGATTATGAAAAACGACACCACTGTCTTCCTGCCATGTAGCCTAGAAGGGGAGAAGAGCAGTCTGTGGCCTGTAACATGGCAGGGCACTTAATAGTTCTGATCTGAGGCTGAGAAGAAAATTCTTCCCATTCCATTCAGGAGCAAAAGGGATGGCAGTACATTTTGCCAAATATTTGTACCAATTTGATCCAATTTTTCGTGGTCAAGTTCCAGTGAGCAATAATATATTGCTTTATGTGCTGTCCAACAATTGCAGTGAGGTATCAGGTCACACGATTTACAATTCAAGCATCATCAGAAGTTATTCTGAATTGTGCTGTGTTATTTTATAGGTTTGTGCTTCTCCATTTCCTGAGAAAGCGGCTTTTCAGGTCCTGAAGGCTGAAAACATTGATACTGATAATTGGATTTCAAGATCCAGAATCTCAGCACAAGATATTTAATGAGTTTACATGCAGATAAATTCCCCAGAAGAAATGCTGCTTTTGAGGAAACTCTTCAAGTTTTAGTTCTCTCTCAGGCCCAGCTTTGTCTCTTGATTATCCATTTTAATGAATTTAACATGCAGCCCATTTCAGATAAACACCACTTTTTAATAAACAATACAAGCTTTTATTAATATGCAAATCACACTCTTCTACTCTGTCACAAAGAAAACACCATTTTACTTTCTGTGCTTTTTTCTTTGGATTCACACATGCACCAAGGCAATCAACAACAGCACAGCAGAATAACTTCTGATGAGACAATGTCGTCTAGTGACATTTAGGCAGCAAGCACTATGGGTTTCAATTTCCAAAGCAGGGATTTTCACACTCTAATGGATGATAGTAGTGGGTGAATGAACCACCTTGCTTCTCACTGAGCTAGTCCTCTGCTGGGATCAGTTCCTCCATTTACCACTGCTGGCATCTCTCTTCTTCAAGAGCTCTGCCTTTGATCTCCCAGAATTTGCCCCTTGACTTAGGGGTAGCCCATCTTCCTTTGATCTCCTGATTCTCTGTGGACTTAATTTCAAGTGCCCTATTTCCCAGATTCTTTAAGACTGAACTACAGTTCTTGGCCATTTTTTTTTTTTCTGCTAAAAACATGTTAAGTAACAGCATTTGCTTTAGACACTAAGTGCATCCCTACCAATTAATTAAACCTGGTAATGTAAGTGATGCTTTGTCTTACTAGTCACTTTAGGTCATGCTCAAGGACTTAAATTATGGTTTAAAGTGGGTGAAGTTCTGTTTAAAATCACTTTATTTTTAAGACAACAAAGGCCATTGTACCTGATGTTGACCTCTGAGGAAATAAACAAATTGATTTCTGTTGGCCAAATACTGATACAGTCTCTAGCTCAGTGGTCATAAATGAAGGTTACTCAGTAAGATCCGTAAGTCTGCCTTCTCATATGGAACATTAATAAATGCAATCACATATTATTTAAATTAATATCTTTATAAATAATTGGCTCATTCTATGCATCACAAGATAATGGTGATATTTAGCAGCTTCAAAACTAAAATAGGAAAGGAGAAAAGAGATTTATGAATCGAAATCAGTTAAATGGTTTCTCTGCCAGCTAGTTCTGATTCCATGCTGTTCAATCAATTCAGAGTATTACTAGCATTTTTCTCCAGAGTGCAATATATGACAACTGCCAAGCTTTGCTTTGGTGATTACTAAAAGGACAGATACTGGTGTGAACCATATTTCAGCACTGCAGGAATATAAAAAATGAATTGTTAGAAATGGTCCAGGAGGAATGGATAGCAATAAGACATCAATGTCATCTGTAAACTGATTTGTGATGAATTTTTAGAGGGTTTAATAATATGATGTTTTGATTTAGAGTGACTTCAGAAAGTCAAAAGTCTGATGCAAACATCAAAAACTTTAATGAATAAAAAATAAAATACAGTATTGCTTCTTAAATAATTGTTTAACATTTCTAATACTTCTACAGTATTTCATGTTTTCAGATGTATTAGTAAGTGAACATAAAGTGAAAAAGGCAGTTTAAAGTAACTTGTTTATTTGTCCTTGACTTTTGAACTTGACTTTAGGAAAAAGTGCTAAGTATTATTTCAGAGGCACTTGCGAACTTTGCTGCAGACCATATATAGGAAAAAAATATTCAGGGTCTAGATCTGTCTCGATACTGAAACTTCTGATTCCTTATCACTTCAGTGATCTTTTCTTGAGACTGGATGGACTTGGATTATGTGGGGACTCAGATGTACAAGTATTTTCTGGTTGTTTGTGATAGTGGAGCACCACTAAAAGTGTAAAAGAGTCCGGAAGGGGCACAAGAATGTATTATGGATGTTGGGCACTCGACCTATTGAAAGGATAAAGAGGTTGTGCTATTACTGAAGCTGGGCTGATACTGGCCAAAGGTCTTGTCCATTGCTTTCTTTTTTTCCCTCTTCGATTGTTTCTTTTAAAAAGTTGCTTTCCAGTTTTCAGTTCTTTATGATGTAGCTTCAAAAAAAAGGTAGGACAAACAGCTGGCCTTCAATTACTTAATAGCTTGATATATTCAAGGGAATTTTCAGAAGTACCAACTTCGTTCTTAATACTCTTTTTCTATCTTCTAATATGCTTTGTGCATTGTTTTGATGGTATCTTGTTTGGATTTATTTCATGCTACACCCAGGTGTATTTATAAACCTAGACATTTATTTCAAGCCTTGCAGAAGTGAAAGTAATATATATTATGTCTTTGTGCTTTATTCTGTACTTGGGGCTATAACCACTGATAGGAGATGCAGAAGATTTTTTTCTTTCACACGGATCCTGCTGTCATAGCAAAGGTCTTCTAACACCATATGCTTTAAACAGAGTATAATTTTGTATTTTAGCATTGTTAAAAACACATTTCCTGGTCTCAGAAAGCTGGCTGATTCTATGCTTTTTTTAGTTACAAACATAAAATAAGTATATGACATATTGAAACTTAGTAAAATATGATAATTTTTTTCTTGAAAGTGGGTATTTTGGGCACAGTATAAAAGAAATGTTTTTTACTGAGCACTTGCTGTAATGGATGGGGATGTACCATGTCATTTTGTACACAGAAGCGGAATTATATTGTCTGTCAAAGTCAAGATATCCAGGGAAGATCCTAGCATTTATAAGGTTACTGTTCAGCTACCACTAGTCCATCTGAGGCAGAATATTTGCCATGCCAACCAGAACTAATGAGAAACCACCTACTTCTCCTCCTGGTAAATCCTGGCCTCAGCATTGTACAAATCTGTGCTCCCAGTTCAATGTCAAAAGGCTGCAGTTTGTAAAAGAGATTTTATGATCACTGGTTTTGTATATTGGAGATTTCTTTTTCTTCTCAACAAATGTTAGGTACTTGCTATGTTCAGTCATCAGTCCTTTAGGAAACTGATATTTTCAGAACTTTAAATATCTATGGTAGCTAATATTACCTGTGTTTATAAACAGCATTGCAACAGTTTCTTAGACATTAAAAAATAATTTATACAGCATCCAAGACAGGTTTTCTCTTTTCTCTTTGTAATCAGTATAATTCCAGCTTGAAATTACTTTGAACTGGTAAGTAAATAATTATCAGAAGTAGTTCAAAGTAGTTATTTTTCAGTTCCTTTTATTTCAGTATTAGTTTATTTTCCTATGTGAGTTCAAACATTCTAGCTTTGCAGCTTCTTATCCGGCAGGAGAGTATATTGCATAATGACTAGTGCTTCTGACAGTAGGTTGACTCTGGTTTTGATTCTTCACCAGTTAAAGTTGGTGGCAAGACACCACTAGCTGATCAGCCTTTATATCCTACATCCATATTTATAGCCAAGCTATTTTACCCGAGGGTGATTTACACGTTGCTCTGTAACAGTGAAGATTAGGAAACTAGTTTATATGTGGAGAGAGGAGACTTTACAATGTATATTGGGTGTCTGCTACCCATCTAGGCAGGAGGTTCATTTTGGCTGAAGATCTGTTTGTGGGAGTAAGTTACTAAGGCATATTTCTGAATAGTTGTGCAGACAGCAGACATGGTGATTGCTTGTAGTCTGATGGTGGCAGATATGAAGTGCGAGCTTTAAGAGACC
Organism: Megaceryle torquata; assembly: GCA_024611175.1. Taxonomy (NCBI): domain Eukaryota; kingdom Metazoa; phylum Chordata; class Aves; order Coraciiformes; family Cerylidae; genus Megaceryle; species Megaceryle torquata. Next base: position 20,414 of record JANIJG010006762.1, read on the forward strand.
CAGTTGCTGACAAACTGGAATCAGATGCAGCTATTGAGGATCTTGGGGAAAAGGTTCTGTTCCTTTTTTCACGTAACTCTCACCCAAAATAGTTAAAGCTGTGGACTGAAGACTGGTGTGTCATTGGATTGCAGCAACCCCCCAAAAAACCCAAACAATCAGGAAATAAACTAAGATCCATGTTTACTTATCATCAGTTCATTCATGTAGAAGTTAAGAAAGTTAAGACTGAGTAAACCTGTGTTGTGGGTGGAGCGTTAAGCACAAAACAGTCGCAAGTCTGGTGCATGACAGGTAACAGTTCTCGTAGTCACATATCCCAGTATTGTTTTACACTGAATGTAATCAGGAAATCACCATATATTTGGCAGGGATTTCTGCCTGTCTTGCAGCTAGAGTAGGTACTTTATAATAGACCCCTGTCAATGCTGCTGTAAGCTAGAAAAGGTGGGGATAGAAACACTGCTGCCAGGGTGAAAAACAAATTGCTGTGGTAGTCAAATGTGCCATTCAGAATTTTGAGTAGCAGTTTGTTGTTAGAAGTACATTGTTTTTCCTCCTGGTGCTGTTAATCGCTGATTGTTGAAGATGGAAGCAGGCACCGTTTGCTTATAGATAGGAGAATTAAACTATGTATTTTAGGATTAGATGCTAGAAAGGAGCTTAAGGGAAAAAACTGAAGCAGTAGTCAATGAACTGTATCTAATAATCAAAATCAAATCTGTGGATCAGCAGCTCCTCATCAAACTGGGATCTGGATGGTAAAGCAGTGGGGGTTATTTAAGCTGCATGTCACTCAACAGGCTGAGGAAAACCATCAGTAGATGATTCTGGAGCAGAGGAGGAAAATGTACATAAATTGGGGGTAAGAAACTGTTCTTAATATAAGGGACGGTGTATATTACAGGGAATTGCAGGTCTTGCAAGAAAATAGGAAGGAGAAATAGTCATTTTGTATGCATCCTTTTTTTCATTTGGAATATGTTGTTGCTGTACAGAAAGTGACAGAAAATCACAGCTTGTAGTAATACTGCTTAGATGTGTGGTAGCCTTCTGTGTTACTGAGGTAAGTGCTTGAATCTGTAACTACTGTTTGTTTTATGTAACTTTCAACTGAAGGTGATTCTAACTGAATAGTTTTACCTCCAGCTTCTTTATCAAGTTACTACTTGTGTCCCTGAACAAGAAACAGTCCCAAACTATAAATTGTAGGTCTGACAATAGGAAGTTTAACTTTTAAACAAACAAAATCAAAGGGAAAAAAAAAGAGAGAGAGAGAGAGAGAAGGAAGTTAAACTTAGCTACCAAAAATTGTCAGGGAGTCTGTTTTAAAAAAGAAACATTTCCCATTGTAAACTTGCATATAATAGGGGGAAAATAAGTAGACTCTTGACACATCAGTAGAAAATGCCACATACATAACAGTCCCATTTGCATGAGTTTACTCTAGGATCCAGTTCATCTTTCCTGTCTCTATTTAGCACATAAATGTGTACGTATGTATGCCTTTGTGTGTGTGTCTGTGTGTATGAGACTCTTGGCTTACTTCCTTTTTCTAAGGCTGTATCCTGTCATTTATTATTTCAGCAGTCAAATAAAGGTGAATGAATATATAGGGTTTCTCTTGTAGTCTGTTTTCCAGAACTTTTCAGAATCCAAAAAGTCATTGTAAGACATTGGAATAAAGCATCAGTCTGAAGAAAGAGCATCATTTGTAACGAGAGTCAATAAACTGTTGATTTTTTGAATTAATGTTTTGTCTCCGTTCCATTAGCTCCAGCTCTGGATAATGCTGTGAATAGGTAAAGGGATGGCTTCAGTAAAGTTATCTTGAACTTAAATCTGTATAACTTGCATCACAGCTTAAAACTTCCTTCAGATGGGTGCTGATCTACCCCAAGGGGATTGTCTCACAAGGGCAGCTGGAGCATCTGACGTGACTGTTAAAAGATAATTCTGTTTTTTCAAGAAAGATAACTCTTTATTTCAGTGTTAGGAATTCACATGATCTGATTATCTCAAAGCTGCTTTTAGAATCAAGGTGAAAGTATTCATCGTATAAATATAAGTAATGCTGATCTCTAACCAGTGACATACTGCTCAGAAAAAACAAGGTCCTGCTTAATGCACTCATACTTAAACAACCCAGTGCCACCTTCAGCAGAAGAGGGTGCTGCGCAAAATACACTAATTTATATGGCATGTTGTCACATAGATACATTTGAGTTACATATTGAGGATAAAGAGGAGGGAGAAGAAGAACAGGCAAGAGTTAGTAAGGACAAATAGCGTTTCTTTCTGTTCTTTGGCTGTGTAGTAGAAAGGAATGCGTATACCCTTTACTCCCATATGTTTTCTCCTGTCCCCCAACCAGCAGCTGGAGGCAGCATATCAACATCATAATTTGCTACTGATAGCATTAAATCCCTGTACTCTCATTCTGCAGTCCTCCATTCCCTGCCACACAAACAGTGCAAAGAAATATATCAAAGATAGAACTTTAAGTCACAGCATCTTCCAGGGCTATGCCAAGGGCAGCAAGCGGCACTGAAAAGCTCCTTTGAAGATACTCTGCCTTAACTAAGTATTTCATCTAGTCCTATTTTATCTAAGGCTATTTAAGACCTCTACTCAAAATAGTGTTCAAGTATACTGTGTAAAGGAACCTTTGGAAAAAAAAATATTAAAATGAATTTAAAAACACACAAATATACTTTGGATAACATCACAGCCCTTTCAAATAAATATATTTTCGTGTTTAGTTTTGTAACATGTATTATTTATATGATGGACATAAATAGCTACTTTTGAGTGACTTAAGCTATTGATGCAAATATACAGTCATGATCTCTTCTTTCAGTGTGTTACTAAAAACAACAGGCTGCCATGTTTTCGATAGCCTGAAGATGGATTGGGATGTAACTCCCTGTTTAACACATATGGGGCTATTTAGGAGGTATTGCTCAATTAGAAGCACAGAAACACCATTAAACAGCTCTCCTGCTTTGATGTTGCCCAGGGACAGATCTGAATGCTGGAGGGAGAAACTGCAGCCAGAACCTCCCTACCAAGATGGATTTGGCATGGACGGAAGGCAGTGAGTGATACTGGAGACATTCTCAGATTCCTTAGCCACCCAACAGGAAATCCATGCCTCTAAATCTCAACTTTAAGCTGAAAACTTTGGCACTTTATCTTGTCTATTTGAAGTCTTCTCAATGCATGTAAGCCACTGTCTACCCATGACCAGATGGAAGTAGGAAACAGGTCAACAACCAGTTTGTGACTTGTAATGAATTATTTGCAGTATCTTTCATTATAGGCATCTTATTGCAAACAGAGTGTGTCTATGAAGGCAGGAGCTGTCAAGCTAGGGACTTCTGTAACAAACAGGAAATTTCACAAGTAGATGTATATTAAAGAAATTGATTGCATATCCTGTACATTGCTGCTGTTAACTTCACCATTTCACACGTTAGTGTTTGGCTGCTATTTTCTACAGCAGACGTACATCATCTTCAATATCTTTCAGGGCAAACAGCACCAAGAACTCAACGTCATAAGCAAAATAAAGTTAGTAAACTAATAATAAAGTAACATCACTTGGATAAAATTCTTAACAATGTATTCAAGGAGTGTCTCACCCAAGGAGTTGTCATTCTTTTAGAAGAACTTTATTTAGAAGATTCAGCAGCATTCAAACATAAATGGTATGCTGTTTTCTTTACTATTGTGATAAATTCAAGTTAGGGAGCTAAGCATCACAAGGCCTTCTGAGAACCACTGCAAACTGCAATGCAGGGACACTGCTATACTTACACTGAGCAAGGACCCAGCTAAGATCCTCTTACAGCTATGTGGCAAGTCTCACAGGCTAAAGGTGCACTACAAGAGAATCTGCTCAAAAGTACCAAAGCTAGCTCAGAGAAGAACAAGCAGAAGTATCAGCTTAAACTATGAAAACAGGGTATCCAAGCTGGCATTGCACAGCTGGTCTGGAGCTCAGACAACCATTGTGGGCATCTCTGTGTTTGTCTCCATGGTTTAGGGGAAACTTCTGCCTAAACAGCTCAGGATGTTTGAATGAACTGATATTTTTCCAAATGTCACGTTCTTTAAATGCTGTTTGAAGTTGAAGGTTTACTCAGTTCCCTGTAGAATATCACTGCAAATATCACCAAGATGTTTATATGTGTCCAGCTGCTTTATCGCCTCCTGTTCCTACTCTCCAAAAACAGTGCAAGGGAAGAGGAGAAATTATTTAGCAGGAAGAAGTCTTAGACCAGTTTCATTATGAATGCTCACCTTTGCAAGCGAAGGCATAATATCCTTATGAAAGGACCAGTCCTTCATTCTCGATTCTTGTCAGGTTGTATGTGTTGCTGCCTGGACTTCTAACAAATATACCTCATCCCCTGCAAACAAAGCAAAAGATAGAAAATCAGAAACTCAGTTTTGAATCTATTCTTCACCACAAACTACAAAATATGTTTGTTCATTGAAGGCTGTGCTAATGAAAACCTCCACAAGGCACTAAACAAGAACCCAGAGATCATCACAAGTCAGGGAGTATTTCACTTGCATCTCCATGATTCTTGGGTAAAAACCCATTTAATTTCCACATCTCTGGATAATGCTGTAAATAATGAGGTATTCTCAATCCAGTCTCTTTCCTCAGCTAGTTCTGGGCTCGCTGATTATCTCATTGAAAGGATTAAGTATTATTTCAGCCAATGGATTTTGTTCATATCCTCTCTTCCACTTAGACTTGTCTTTTCCTGAAAGCCCTTTAGCTGTAAAACCACATATCCGTTGCAGCATTGAAAATCCTTTGTCTAATAATGTTTGTCCTTTTTTAGTGCACCACGGTGCCCTGCCTAACTAAGTAAAGGGATGTTCAGTGGACTATATACTAAAGAGATTCCTAAAAGGAGGAACTGTTGGGAGGAATGAAACGCATGTCAGCACTTAAACTTTTCTTCCTGCCTCTGCCAGATACCATCTGTTATCTTCAGCAGGTTTGGGACTACCATTCTCTGTGAGCAGCACAGAGGTGATTACTGGAGAGAGCGCTGCACTGCTGATCTGTGAGCCAGTGCTGCATGGTGTGGAAGTTCTCAGCAGCCTTGAACTGAAACTCCATGCATAAATTAGGAACAATATTACAGCATCTGGTGTATATAACCGGAGAATAAAACAGCTGTGCTAGATGAAATATTATGTCAAATTATTACAACAAACTTTATAAATATTACTGTTAGTCTGACTGCAGTCATTTTTTAATAGCATGAGAAGACAGAGAGAGGAGTTCTGCACATCAAATGTTATGAAAAAGAATGATACTACTGTACAGAGCCCAAGGATCAGCACCCAATTAGAGCAGATAAACTGGCTGCAAACAAGAAGGAAACTGGAACAGCAGTTGCAGAATAAGAAGGATAGTTCTCCTCTCAAGATCTGCCATGGTAGTAAGAGTCCACAAAGCATTAAAGAGATATATTTTGCAATTTTTTGCAAAATGAAAGTTACATTTCATTAGCTTTTTATGGTATTTTGAGCCCAATCAATAAGCTTTACGACCTGCATCCTCTATTGGCTCATTGAAGCTAACTGGGCTGCTATCAGCTTTCTGTCTTGATGCACTATAGATGGGCAATCACACTTTATTTAATGACTAAAATGGACACCTTTGGTGATATCACATTCTTCAATGAGATATGTAATTGTTCCCAGCTTATGCAGCTTTTATTGAATTATTATTGAAAACATAATTTCATGCTTGATCAAGTGGTAAATTTAATTCATTCTCTAGCAAGATATGATAACAAATATGACACTACCAGTAAAACTTCTAAGAAAGGAGCTAGCCAACAAGTACAAATGAGCTAAGCACTTGTTGCTTAACTTTTCAGCATTTACTGGTGGTGGATTTAAAAGCAGATGAAAAACCTTTTCCATCTATGGTAGTCCAGTTGTGACTGAAAGTTGTCACTTAGTTGTAATACATGAGTTGAGTCTTGTTGGGTACATTACGATCCCACTTAGTTTTGGTAAACTGGAATTGCCACTTATCCTGCATTTTGGTGGCTTCAGGATACAGATGAGTCATTGACCAGGCAAGAGACTTGTGGTTGCTGACAGGATTTCATTAACCACAACTAAAGATTCAGCTTCTTCCTCATCTAGTTGTGTGTGCACCTATGCAATACTTGCGCAAATGAATGCACAAAGAACGGGGAAAATGTAAGAACTGTCCTTTGTTAAACTGAAGCCAGTGAGACACGTCTGAATATGGACTACGTGCAAGGTACACCTTTTTCAACACCAAATCCATGAGAAGGTCTCAGCTGGATGAAGCCATGGATTGCTCCATGCAGGACTGACAATAGTACTGCTTGGTGCAGGAGCTTGGAGTAGAAATCTCCAGACAGCTCTGGCAGCTGGCATTGCTGTGAGTCTGTCTGTTGAACATTCTGGCTGCTTTAATCCTGACTTCTCTCTGCAAACATCAACTAGTATTCCTCTGCTTTAACAGAGGCATCCAAGAGCAGCCTGAGGAAATGTCTGCTTTGCTTGGTAAGGAAAACCTAGCTCTTAGATGCCTGAGGTTTAATGAAATTAATTTTCCCCCTTAATTTGTGAATATAAAGCAGTTCAGACCATCCTTGACACTTCAGAGTAAATGAATTGTAAATGAAACGTAGCTAGACAAATTTTCAGTGAATTTGATGAGATGAAAGGGTGAAACATTCACCAGATATATATTTCTTTCATGATAGATTTGAATTTATGAAAACCTGTACTAACTTTGCGATTACACCAGTTATTTAGCATCTGCAACACTACTTGCTTCAGCTGTCACAATTTTTAGCTTACTAGTTCAACTGATCATCTTATAAGCACAGTAAAATTACACTGAATCTACTTACAATATTTTTTTTCTTAAAAAAACCACAAGCTTATTTAATTATTTTTGCAGCTTTGCACAACACAAACATGAATTACAAGGTTTATGACTTTGACTCTCGGTAGATGAGCTAGCACTACTTAATTTTGAAGTCCAAGTCACTTCATGTAGGTGAAGAACCAGATTTAGACATGATATTTATGCTGCATGCTACAAGTGAGTAACACATTGAAATGATTAGGTCTTTATGCCACAGTTGTTCAAATGATGTTTTCTTGAGGAGCCCTACCTACCTACCAAATGTTTAATCATTTTTCTATAAAGAATCTGCAGTGATATTTTTACATAAAATAGCAAGATTTATTCCCTTTACTTTTTCTCTGCATGAATTACTGAAGCACCCCTGACTCTGCAGAAGCCAGCAGGATTTTTATTCTGGCCTGTTGACATTTACAAGCAAGTTTTAATTCAGAACTTTCAGAGTCTCTATTGTATGGGTTTGAGTCTCTTCATGATCTATTGAAGTTGAAGATCCAACACACTTCACTGGCCTATAGCTTTTAACTGTTGAATCTATGATTCTTCAATAGAACTCATTCAGTGTGGGCTTAAGAAATCACTGAAAGTTAAAAAACTTTTTTACTGAGTTGAATACATAATTTACTGAATTATAGAAAAAAAATATAAATACACAAAATTTAACAAAAGCCTGGTTAAAAAATGAGATAGAAGCTGAGTTTTTCCAGTGTGGAAAAGTTACTTACCAGACAATGTTCTAAATAAAAGGAAAATATTTTTTTATACCACCACACAGGTGAGTAGTAAATTCATAATTTCTACTGAATAGGAATTGCCACACTTCTTGTCAATAGCTGCAAAATGCCTTCTGTGTGGAAATATTTCAGGACATTAAAGACAAGGAAAGGCATTTGGCCCAATGCTTTCACTTCCAATATACAATTTATGTCAACTTTATCTTTCCAGTTTAAAATACACTGGGTTTTTTTGATCTTCTCTGTAAAAAATGGCCACACATACAAGTCAGGAATTCTGGTGAGACTAGACTTCTTTTGAAATAGCTGTGTCACCATCATTGCTTTCTTTGATATTATGCTGGACACCATTTTGTATCTTTGTTATCAAACTCAGTAGCCACACAGTTGCTGCGTGCCTTGAAATTATTATATTCTTAACCAAAGTAAAAATACCTGAAAAAATCTTTTAAAGATACCTGAATTGAATCAAACTATCTTTCTATCTCTGCTTGTGGCAGGAGGAAAAACTACTCTTTTATATTAAAAAGCCTTTGATTAATTGTTCCTGGTCTTGATATCCTTTTAGAAAAGGTTCTTTACAAGTGTATGGAGTCTTTCTCTGTTGAGAAAGGAAGTGCTCTATGTAATACCACTTTTTCTCATTTAAATACTTTCTTAGGGTTCTGCTGCCTTTTCTTTTATTATGTTTGCAGCTGGTTTAAGGCACCTTAGCTGAAGCCTTCAGAAGTAAAGTACACACAAATGCCCTTTATTAGCCTTTCTGGCTTTGTCTATCATGATCCTTCATAATTTTCTTTGAATGCCTACATCTCTCTTTGATAGTTGCACATGAGATTGCCAGTGTGGCTCTCAACAAACAAGGGTGCATTTTAAAGGATAAGCAGAGTGCCTGTGAAATCATTGCACTGCATTACTATAGCTTATCTTTCTACTTTCATGGTCTGTAGTCCTCATATGGATTTATTTCATCTGTGCTTGCACACGGCTTTGATGGAGCCTTGTACCCTTGCATCATTTGGCCTGCTTAGTCTCACCGTAAAGCCTTATACTTAAAGGATAATGTTCATGATGGGGGAAGTATACAAGGCAATAAACAGCTTTTACAGGTGATTAAACACACTGAAGCAAAGCTGAGGCCTTTGAAAACCCCAAAAGCTGTTTATTGTAAGCACGACAACACGTCACAAAGGGAAGCTGTGCTCAACAAGCCGCAACATTTAATGAAAGCTTTTCTTTGCCTTGTCTTGCAAGGACTGGGAAATTTTGTAGTGCTGCCTTCCTTTCGCCAAACAGATCTTTCCTTCTCATTTTTAATAGCGTGGGTGGCTTTCATTGTGTGACACATTGTATAATAGGACATAGTTCCAGTGTAATTGCTTGGGATAAAAGCAGAAAAATGTCTTTCTTCAAATAGCCACAGAGGTTCTTGATGATAGTCCTTTCCTCTTCTCCCCTCCCCAGAAGAGGCCGCCTTTATTCCCAGATCCCTTTTTTGCTGTTGCTACTACTCCCTTTGTCTATGTTTCATGCTTTGGTTTTTTAGTTGGGTTTTAGGGGTTTTTTTCAGTGGTATCTTCACCTCTACTTTCCACAGCACTTCAAAGTTTTCCCAACAAGAATGCTTGCAGCTGAAACATTTACCACTTTAAGGAGGAGGTTGAAAGCGGGAGTGTTATGAGGCACAACATTTTTAATGTGAGGGCATCTCTGCTACACAAGTAGCACTGCTTTTGTTATGGTGAAGTATGTAGCACCAGCCTTCTTTAGCAATTATATTTTACTAAACCATATGATTATCAAGAGTATTTTCCTTAAAATATAATGAGTCTCCTTTTTTTTTAATTCCAAGGGAGGGCCATTTGATAAACTCTTGCAGATTTCTGTGGAGCTACCTATCTAATGCAGTGAATAAAACTGCACTTGCAGTTTTTTGGCATCAACTTACTAGCAAACACAATAGTAGTTAGATATCACCATGGGTATTTGTGCAAGTTAGACACTTAAGTAATACTGTATTTAACTGTTGGCACAAACTCTATGACAGAAAAATAAGTCATAGGTCAATAACCCTCATGGAAGACTGTAATTTTCAATTAATACAAAAAGAAGGAAACTTACAGTCTAAGGAAAGGATATTTAACATTTTGCAGTAGTTCACAAAGACAGTTTTGCTTTTTATTGCTGAGAATTGCAGCATAGTCTTTCTCATTTATAAATGAGACCTTGAGACAGTATCTTCTATGAAAGGAAAATATGAAAGGAATAATAGAAGTTTGGCAACTAGCTTAGATTGAAACCATACGCTGTAAAAGAAAATACATCAGATAAAGTGATAGTCAGGAAAAAATCTGGTTAGCAATTCCTAGTAATTCTTTTTCTTTTATCTTGGCCTTTAATCATTTCTACAAGAGCAATGTGTTTTAGGGAAATCAATATTTACTTATTCACGCATACAAAAACATTCCAATAGTGCTGTAAAAAAACCCCTGTGTACATTATATTCTTGTCTCAGATAAATATAAATCCAGTATAATTCTGGATTTGCACCAGTATTACTGAAACACAAATCTACCCTTGAATATCTTTTATCCATTGTGCCTTGTTAAGTTTATCTAGGCCAAAGCCCAAATGCCAAAAACAGTGGCTGAATAGGGAGCAGTGGTGTTCCTTATCCTCACAAGAGCCAGCAAGAGCATTCCCATCGTGGCAGCCCCCTGGGAGCAGATGAATGCACTGTCTGCGATGAGTCCGTGAGAAGGCAAACTCAGAGCGGACACAGCTATCGTAAGGAGAGACACACATGGGAGAAATGCGTTTCATCTGGAATGTGTTCACAGGTAACCACTCATCCACAGATCGCACTGCAGCATTTTGGGAAAACATGCACATATTGCATCTGCTCAGGGCAGAAAAGATGAGTGCAGAAGAGATGTCAGTCCCCGAATGTGAAAAAATACAACTGGCAGCATTTCTGCGGATTTTTGTGGCAAGACAGGTGTCATTTAAAGATGTGCTGAGGATTTCAACTGTTGCATTTGGAAGAGGAATTAAGGCTAATGACAGTAAACATAACAACCTTTTCTTAGGAATCTCATTTCCCTCTAAAAGGCACAAGTTGTTTGTTCCCATTTCAGGTTAGGAAAGAAGCTTTCAGACCAGTTCAGACTGTTTCTCAGAAAGTTTAATCCTCAAGCTCTGCTCTCCATTTACTGTTGTCTTGTTAACCTCTGTAATGAATAAGAAGCAAATATACACAGGTAGCTTTTTATATTTATTGTATAGTTTGGAATATACTCAGAACAATATGGTGAACTGCCTTGAAGGAAATAGATAGGATGCTTACATTTTGTAATGTTTCAATCATTTTGAGTTAATCAAGACTGGTTTTGTAAATGGATTATCTTTTTTTGCCAAAGATGTAACATTTCTCATGCATGAATTTGACTAGTGGATTATATATAACTAAAAAATGCTTTCCTGATGAGTAATCAGAAAAACCAGATGCTGTTAGTGGGAGTTTTTTGATTGAAATAGATCTTGGTAGGGCTTTTTCACCCTATTGCACTTTCCATCAAAATATTTGTTGCTCATTTTAATTAAAAACATGAATTCTATTATTGTCTGCTCTATAGGGATAAATATCATAGTAAAGAATGTTTCAGGAGAAATAAAGCTATTTCATTAAAACTTTTTTTTTCTGAAACATAAAGCCATTTCCATTACAGAATTCTCAAAGGAACATTTGTAAGAGTTCTGGGACCATATTTTTAACATAGTTACGCATCTAATGATGATTTACAAATGTTCTGAACCACATTTTAATCAACACCTCTTAGTGTCAGAATGACTGTGTCTTTCAAAATCACTTCAAATGTCTATTTGCATCTTAAGGACTAAATTAATTTTAAAACTCTGACCCCCAGACTTCTGTGAAACAAATGATCACTTAAGGCAGTGTTGTCCTCCACTAGGTTAAATCGACTTCTAATATTGTATCTTCATCTGAATATATTTTCACTTCAGCCACAGTTAATATGAAATATACTGCATTTTGTATTTGCTGCATGAAAGGAAGATTGATTTATTTCGGGTAGTTTATAGACTATTTTATTATTCACATCAAGATCTCATCTATTCCCTCTGCATTCATATTTTATAGCACTTCAACTGATTGATTTGATTTGACCCAACACTTTGATGGCACCTTTGCCATGGAGGCTGCACACACATAACACAGATCATTTACTTGATTCATTTCAAAATTATTTACTTTACCCTTGGGTTATTTTGTGAACTTCTGGCCTTTTGGTTCTGACCAGATTAACCAGGCGAATGCAGGTAAAACACAAGTCCCTAGTGCCCAGGGGTAAATGCCTTACTCACTAACTTCCATCACCATATTTACAGTGTTGTACGTTACAATTGTATTCATACCAATGCAGCAAAGACTTAAGAGTTTAGGCCTGAACTTGTCTGATTTCCAAAGCAGCTTTTGGTAGTTGTTTTTCTGCCTGGACTGCTAGGAACAAATCAGGTCTGGCAGAAATACTTTCATCCCCACTGAAGTCAAATGAGCAAATATTGGTGCTCTCCTGTGTCTAAATTTGCCTTTATCATTCTCTTTCTAGGTCTTGCCTCTTTTTTTTTTTTTTTTCATCCAAAACATTCTTCAGCCAAAGCCTTTACACAACTAGGATGAAAAACTGATAGTGACTGTGTGTTTTCTATGTGTCATCTTTCTTTACTATCTTATTTTATGTTTAATCTCTGGCTTCACTTTAGTTTACAAACATGCTAAAACTATTTCAAGTGACACAGAAAGGTACAACAAAGTTTCCAAATATGAGATTATAAGTAATAGGTGGGCTGAGGGTGGATGACTTATTTCTCTTTGACTGAAACGTTTTCAGCATCTGGCTGTTGCAAACAACAAGGGCTGTTCTGAAATGACTGTATTTGGGCTATCACTGAAGCTATACGGCTGTTATATTTACAGTACAGTAGATGTCAAATAACAGTCAAAGTAATTTGGGCATCACGGGAAATAATAGGAGTGATTCTAGTGCTTTCTGTGAAAACCTTCAAATTCCCATTTCATTAAAAATTCCACTCTGCAGCTGGTTGCAGAGATTACTGGGTTTCACCATCTGTGCAGATTAATGTTTCCTAAAGGAGAATGAATGCAACAGATGAGATGGCTGGCTTTGCAGCTCAAACAAAAACCCACAGCAGAATCTCTTCCCTGACTCTTGCATCTTACACCTGTTTCCCTTTAATCACATGACTGAACTGTTTAGGAGAAACAATTCCAGCTTTCCTTAAAGCTGATCAATTTTGAGATTGCAGATCACCAAGATGTTTGTGGGCTTGTAAATATGTCGAATTAGTGATGAGAAGAGTTAGCTTTTATTATAAATTGGGTGACACCCTCTTTAGATGTTATTCTGCTCATATCCAAGTAAATTGTCTTCACCCAGACGTGCACGATGATTTAAAGGCATCACATCATGAGCTACAGTCTGGTTTAGCAGTGACAAGCCAACATGGGGAAGCTCTGTTACTTCAAACCAACGCCCCTCTTGTTTTCATTCTCATCTTTTTCTTTTCTACTGGCCATAACTAATCTTTCCAGGGGAGCAAGCATGTGATTCATTTAAATTGCGTTTTTAATCAATCCTATGTCACTACATATCTTACAATGTTATAATTTTCAAATTACATTAGCTTCACCGCACACCAAACACCAAAATAAATTCTTGGCAATGATCGCTGTATTAGGATGAATCAGTAAAATTAATAGAGTTTCAGGGTTTGCCAGGAAATGGGATCATTAATTTGATTATTTCTTGAGGGCAAAAAATAAAAAAAGCACAATAGGCAATTACAGTGACCTTGAAACAACCACCGTGCTTACCAGGCCAGGTATCAGTCCCTGCCTGGGTTTCCCAGTACACAGGCATGTCTTCCCTGAAATAAAAGATGCCTTGCTATGCTCTTAAGCGTGCTGGCCAATAGATTGACGCTGGTATCTGAGATGAGGCAACTCATAGTGTGGTGGGGTCAACAGGCTCCCATAGAGGAAGAACAGGGAGGGGGCTGGCTGCCTCAGACAGAGCCGGGTATTGCCAAAGCCTCGCTCGGTGGCTGTGGAGTTCCAGACTTGGTCTTAAAAAAGACGCTTACCCCTGCGTAAGGAACAGCAGCAGCACAGGGTATTACCATCCATATGGATTAAACATTAAAAAAACCCAACGCCCTAGAAACCAATTACTAATACAAACATGAAAGTGGATAATTAAACTCAGTGGCAACATTGGTCCTTGCTCTCCCTTGCATTTTCCTTTTATTGAAACCCAGCTGTTCTTTGGCTGTTGCCAGGGGTAACCAGCAGTGACATTCAAGGTCATTGATGAAAAGCAAGCCTTTTTCCCATGATTATTTTCCACGTTCTCAGAAACTTACACCTTCGAATAAATTCCTTTAAGACATCATATTTTGGTTGGTATAGCACTTGGTGTTTTTTTTGTTTTATTTCCATTGACTGCACTGCTGTGGTCAGACTGTTACTGCTTTTCCTTGTTAATTGTAATGAGCAATATCCCTAAGAGCTCATTGTTTGAGGAACGTTTCTCAGAAGTCTACTGCAGTGTCACCAAAGCTTCTTTTCTCCTTTAAGACAGATTGGTCTTAATGGTGACACCATCCCAGAGCTCCCATCAGAGGTGGTGTGATAGCAGTGACCTTCATCCCATTTGTTTGCATTCTGCTTCAGCAGCAGCAATTTTGGTATTTTGCATATGTAACAATTTTATTTTCCCCTTTCTATATTGTTGGTGATTCATTTTTATACATTTTTCTGCCAAGCAAATAGTTTATAGAGTTTATTAAAGCACTCTTGGAGGAATAAAGTCAGAGCTTCCTAGGAAGACTGGGAAAAAATCCATTCTTTTAAAAGGGAATGTTGTTGGTGATTCATCATGCAGCTCTACATTATATGATTTTGAAGTGGTTAGAAATCCGCTATGTAGTTTAAATGGGAGGGGTTTATTCTGCTTTTATTTAACCTGTATTTGTCCATTGCTCATTTTACACTTTCTATGTAAATAAGCTACCTGATTGTGAACTAGAGACAAATTAATGTTTTCAAATATGTTTGATATTTACTGTGAGCTCCCCACGCATTTTTATTATTTTCTCAGCTTTCCAAACCAGTATTTCTCTCTAAAAAGATGTCACTTAAGTATTGAATATCTGAGAATGGAGGAACCAAATAATGGTTTTGATTAGGCAAACGTAACTCCTTTTGATGCAAGTGGGAGTTTCACTTGTTTATGTGGTGTGTGATTTGGAAAAGTGTGTTTTACACCTAGTTTGACCCAGATTTTCCTCTCCTATATTTGGAAAACAGAGGGAACAAGCACAGCAGACATCAGAGTCTGTGTTTGATACCTACCCTGACCTGAGAGCATAAATTTCAAAGTGTTCTGCAGCCAGCAACTTGAAGGTGCAAAGAGAACTGTCTGCTTACCTGGGAGAGAATTCTCTCTCCCAGACTTGGCACAGCTTTTTCAGAGCTGCTTAGTTGGCACCTAAGAGCACTGGAAGTGGTTTAGGCTGGATTATGGGAAGTGCAAATGACAGTACTTACCTATTTTACAAGCAGATTATGATGATTAAGTATTAATTGCTTGCAGTGTAGGTGAATAGATTTTAAAACTCATCAGAGGGCTTTACAGCTGTCTCATGAAACCTCCTCGACGGATGAATGTCAGACCCCATCTTAGCAGAACAATTGTCACTGTCGAAACAGTGCCAAATGCTGGTGTGACAGCTGACAGCGCAGGCAGCATGCCTGGATGGGAGCTGGGGACTTGAGCTAAGAGATGTGGCTGTAGGGCTATTGGTGCTGAGGTGGCTCTGAGCTGGGGTGTGTCAGCAGAGGGATGAAACCTGCCCCTCAGAGGGAGCAGTAGGTGACAAGGGGCTTATACACAGAAGCCAGCATCCCACAGCAAGAGTTGAAGATAGACAGGATTGCTGTATTTTATAGCAAATACTGTCATTATTGTACTTTTCATGCAGCATATTCATAGCTTTCTTTAAGTGCTAGAGACCAAAAGGTGCATATGAAGCGTACAAGCCTGGGTTTTGAGAGAATGCAGAGAAATGTTTCCAAAGCCCAGAGCAGCTTTATGGATAGTTACAGAAATTCAGAGTGTGGCTTAACTGGGGAAGTGTTTGTGCTTCACTGAAGGAGTCAAGGCTGCTCTTCTCTTTTGTTTTATCTTCCCTCCTTTCTTCCCTTCATCATCTAAATACCTGCAGTAAATTTTGAGTTAATTTGCATCCCAAAGAAGGAAAATGGTAGAAACTGTTTCTTACATTACTGCATTAGAACTGACTGTTGGAAGTTTTGTAAGGAAATCTTCTCCTTATTGTAGATGGGGAGAGACATATAACTTTCAAATATGGTTATTATATATCATCTGTAAGGTAGCTTTTCTCTGATGGGCCTTGTCTTCCACTCTCACCTAGGTGAGGTGGATGCTAAAAACTGTCAATATGCACTTGTTTCTTGCTATGAAAAATAATTAGCTGGACAGAGGAGAAGAGGCTTCTTGCTTTGAATTTGCCCGTGTGATAAATCATCCCACAAGCCTTCCTTGCTGCAGGAGTGTTTCTGGGATTGGGCTCTATTTGGAAAAAGAGTGACAAATGCTCCTTTTGAAACATCTATGATTTTAGAACGATGAAGGTTGCGGAAATGTAAGCACTTCAGAAAATGGTAATTTGTTTACATGTCTAGAAAATAAAAGGAACTAACTGCTTTTGATGGTCAGGGCAAACATTCCTGTGCGCTCTTGAGATTTCTGGGAAATATATGCATATTCTATTCCATTTTGCTTATGGTTCCCCCACACACACTTGGCATCACTGGTAATATGTGTTAGGAGAACTATTCCCCTGGGTAGATTTTAATATAAACAGAATTAAGTCTAGCATATTCTTATTTGCAGAAGATTAATGGATGTATGTAAGGCCCAAACCACCTTTTTTCTTCCTTATACAGATTAGTGGATTTTTTTCTATATTTTTTTTCAAATGAATAATGAAATATCAGGACATGACCCAGAAACATCTCCTAGTTAGCTGTGAATACAATTCAACCAAATGCTTTGCTCACTGTTACAGACTTTCAGTAGAACTGAAATTTTCCTGCAATATATCCACAGATAATTTGACACAAACTAAGCATCTTTGCTGACTTGTGAAACAAGATGTTTCCCTGTATCATCCTTTTTGTGTCACTACCCTCTTTTTAATAGGATTAAGAAATCAATAGTTGTGCTGTCAGGAGAGTCTAAACATTTCAAAAGACACTGTGGGATATTTCTGGCCAATACTCCATTCAAGAAATGAAAAGTATGCTGACCGTACATCAAGTTCATAATGAGTTAGAACCATTTTGCATCTCAAAAATTCAGAGAAGTACTGTTTCAAATATAGGCTGTGCGTGACTGATTAAAAAAAAAACCCAAAAACAAAACAACCAACACATAGCATGAGTTAAGCCTATTTAAAACCCTTACAGTACAGACATTTACTGATGTAAATCCAGGGATGTATAGCTACAGTTTTGCTCTGACACTAAGTTTGCATTGTTCATTGCATTAATAAAATGCTAAGAAATTACCAGTGCAAATGCATTTTGAAGTGCTTGGGCTAAACACGTCATATTGCCAAGCTGACAGACTTCAGCTTTGTTGAACATTCACTAACTGAGCCTATTTTCTCGCAGCTGTCTTCAATGCCAGAAATCTGTGGTGTTAGAGTATTCCCATAAGAACCTGTTCCACTTCACTATTCATCCTACCACTGACTAGCTTGTTTTATTCTCATCTTCTTTTTGGTAGACAATTGACTGATTAGCTAATGAGAGAGAGAGTTACAGACGTACCTTCTTGGAACCACAGGTGTTTCTAGAACAACATATTCTGTCCTTTTCATGCTTTTCCCTGATATTCCAATATAAAATCTGTGAACGTGATGCACAATCCCACATACTCACTTTCTCCCACTTAAAAATAGCCATGCTCTTACTGTGATCTCATAACAAGACAGATTTGTATTTTTCTTTATTAAATATGGTGAAAGTTATGTCAGTAATAAGTGCTTTTCTAGAAGAGATATGTTCCAAAATAGAGAAAGTGGAACCATAAATGAAAGAGGAGAATGTGAAGGGAGTGTTTATTATCATATGAGAAGGTTATAAAGAAACAGAGAGAGCAGATATAGTGCCGGGAAATGCAGACAAACAGGAAAGACAGAATGAGTCTTCACATAACTAGAAATAACTGGTTTAAGTGGCCACACACACCAACAAAAGAACAAGTGCCTGTTGAAAGTGGTCTGCTGGTTGTGGGGAGAACTGTACTCTGAGCATTGGCAGATGTCTCTCAAGGCAGAGCCATGACTAGCAGGGCAGTCTTTTATACACCTTTTAGGTATGTGTACTGCTCCACCTTCACTTGTGTACAGCCTTTGCAGAAAGTTGTCATTATGTCATCCAAAATACCTCAGTGCTTAAAAGTGTAGACCCTATGCCCAGTGTAGTGAAATGCACTGCTGGGGCTGTTTCTGCTTTGTCTTGATTCAAGGTTAAAGACACAATACAATTCTGCAAAAGACAACATATTCCCTAATGAGCAATTCAATTTTCAGAATTCTGACCTTGAAAGCAGGAAAACAGAAAGGAGGTCTTATGAAGAGTAGAGGGAAACTATGGAAAAGCAGCAGTAGGCAGAGAGATTTGGTAAAAGAAGGCTGTTATCCACCCTTTACCCATCACTGGGGCTGCATCTTTATCTGCTGAGTGAGGAGACATCAGGAGAATCTCAAGGGAAAACTCATCTACAGAACAATTTTCTTATTTTTCCTTCATTTCATCCACTTCCAGTGAAGCTTATAGACCCAGCACCGAGTTTACAAGTAAGAGGCTTACCCTTATCTCCGTTCTTTTTGAGAACTGGAAGACAACTGCTCAACTCTTCTAATGTTCAGACACCTAAGAGGAATATAACTTCCTACTGCCAGAACAGACCATCAGAGATACTGGTAAATAAGTGAGTGTAACCTACTTGTAAATCCTACATCCAGTTCTCAGTCTCTGTGTCCACACAGGAAAATAACAGGTCTCACACCTGAGAACATAACACAATAAGAAGAGTCTTAATGCTAATAGCACATTTCCCACCTGAATAGGTTGACATTCAAGATACATTTCTTACTGCCCCTGTCTTCTCAAGTACGTCTTCAGACATTCAGCCATCTTGCCACAGCAGCTGTGCCCATTGTAATCAACTATAAGAACTGTCCTGATGAAAGGATTCTTTTTTACCTGCTTGATCAGCTCCTTATAATCCAACCAAGCTAATACAGTTTCTTATTTTTATATGGGAAAAGGGAGACAACACTGTAAAAACTCAAAAGCTGAGGGCATGCCACTGAGACATTAGTGGCAAATCACTGCTGCCTTGAGTAGATTTGTCCTGACAGCCGTATAGAAAAACCAAGAGAAGTAAAGCCATGACTTTACACAGTACCCAGCTACCATACGACAAGTGATGATGGAAGGAAAAAAAATAAAGCAAACCCAAAGATAAAGAAAGGGGAAAAATCAAGGTTGATGGGAACTTTTCAGGACTGAGTTAGAAAAATAAAAAAAACACCACCACCATATAAGTTTGGCACCATAAAACTTCCCAGGTAGTTCTGGGAAATCTTTAATGTAACAGCAAGCAGCTGCCTTGGTCTGGAGGGGTACTGCTGAGCTAAAGCCATGGGTGTATCATCCTTCGTTCTGCCATGCTCATGACAGATAGGCAGCTTATTTTTGTCTATTTTAGAAAACAACTATTTCCTCCATGAAGAGTGGAATTAATTGGAATTCTGCACATAAAAATGTCAACAGTCTGATTTATCCAGTGGCCTGCTGTGCACGTAATTTTTTCTCAGTGAAGCGGGATGTATGTTGCCTGTGTGAACTCTCATTCCCTTGTAGCCCTTCCAGTTTCACTGAAACTTGTATCAGACTCTGTGATATGTCTCCGAAATACCCAAGCAGGTGTTTCCAAAGGAAGTGTGCATTTCTAATAACTGCTTTGAAAAGCTACATATATGTAGCAGCCACGTGTTTTGCCCATAGTATCATTTATATGCATTTTCTTTATCATTACATCCTCAGAAAGCTAGTCTTATCAAGGTTATTTTGCATTACATATTTATATTGGGATGCTCTCCTATACATTTGTATGGGTACAGCTTACGTACATATTCACAGAGTATCCAAAATAAAAACCAATTTATAAAAAGCTGAACTTACTCATGACCTCAGTTTTTCCAGTGCTGTAAAGTCACCATAGTTTCATTAGCAGTATTGCTGGTATCAGAGTCTGGGCTGACATGTTCAAGACGGAAAGGGGAACAGAGCTGAGCACCAAAAGCACCAGAGGGTCAAATCATATATACATCAGTGCATCCAGCAAAGACGTTAGGATTACTCCAGATTTATACCACTAGAAGTAGAAGTACAGTTTTCACTTCTGTGGCCTTTGCCCACTGTGCTTTGTTCTCATCTGTCTGCTGCCAGCATTCCTTAAGGCAGTCTCAAGCATCAGTTTGAGAAATGCATTTCCAGAGTGAGCTGAGATGGCAGACAGCTACTGGGAGAATTCTAACAGTTGTTTTAAAAAACAGGATAATGGAAGCAGTCTCTTTGGGAAATAGCTTTACATATTTCATAGCACCTGACTCAATAGCAGTGATGCCCAATCTATGTTAGCAGTCCCTAGGCACAGCAGAAACACAAATAGTGAGCAGCTGCTTTGCAGAGACCACAACACATCATAAAAAAATAAAAAATAAAAAAATACCAAAAACGAAAAACCCCAAAAAAAGGTTCAAGGATTGTATATTGGAAATTTTCAGAAATGCTGTGGGATTTGGGCAGTTTTCACAAACACGGAGTCAGGCTCCTTAGATGCGCTTCTTGTCCTAATTTGATTCCCATCACTTCTCTTAAGACAAAGCAAGAGAACACCTAGAAGTTTCAGCTTGATATCCTGAGAGAGTTCTTACCTGGAATAACTTGAAGATACCCTGGCAAAGCTGAATGAATTCTAAGTGTCCCACTGTGTCTTTTGGAGTTATGGCTAAAAGTGGGAAATGCGTGAGAAAGAGCCATCCAAAACTACTTTCACCTAATTTTTCTCAGTTCCCTCTCACAAGTAACGAACACGGGGCCTGTCCTTCCATCTCTTCTGAACCAAAAAATTCATGAGTTGTTGGGGATTTTGATAGCAGGAAATTTTAAGATACTCCTCTTGCATCTGTCTCAGAAATTCCTAAACTGGGGTAATCTGCCTTCTACGAGGGTTAAAATAGTGTCAAATTTTTCTCAGCTCTGTCTGCTCCTTCTGTTTCATTCTGCATCTTCAAAGCAAATTAGTTGAGATAGCAAAACTGAAAAACAGCAATCACTGTAACTTCCCAAGATAACACAGCATTGTTTCCAGGTTGCACCTGCTCCACTGGGCTGTAAAATACAAGCATCAAAGCAATAATCCAGTTTATTGCCCTGAAGAGCATCAATGTCTGATGCCAATGCTTTGGGAGGAGGGGGCGGGCAGGGCTTGTGGAATGGGAAAGGGAAGAAGCTGCATCAGTAGAAGTGTGCACAGACTGGGAGGGGAGCCCTGCTCGGGGCTTTGGCTCAATTGGCTGACATCCTCAAACCTGGCAATAAAGTTTTACAGTGGAGAATAACTGCAGTGTCGAGAAGATTCAGTAGGAAATAAACTGCTGATGAAGCACGCAGGTTAGGAGTTTGGAAAGTAGAGTGACAATTTTTTCATCTGGAGGAGTCTGTAGATTTTTGTCTTTCAGGCTTCTACCGTAAGTTAGAAATTGGCCCCAAACCCACTAATCCAAATCAAACAGGCCAAAGCCTAGATGGTTTAAAATCAAACTCCGTCTAGCTCTATTAAGAAAAAAAGAGTAGCCATCTTCACTGACATTTTCCTTTGCATTTGGTTTAACAGGAACTGGATTTTTATGGGACTTTTTTTAACTTAGTTATCTTATTTGCTTTTTAGTATGGCTGAGTAAAGAATGCACTGGATCTGTATTAAACTTTAATGAATAAAGTGCTAGAGTACTACAGGTTTAGTGTTAGGCTAAAAATGTTAGTTCTGAAAAAAGGAGACCAGATTCGCTTTTTTTATTTACTAGTATAAACACTGGCATTAATAATTAATCTAGGCTTCTACTGAGGAGTACTTTGTTGTTCGGGGGAAAGACAAAAATGAGAGCGGTGTGCTCTCATTAGGGTCAGTGAGACAAATGTGACCAGGCATAGACTGGCTTAGTCACCAGCAAAACCAGCTAGTGTAAATGTATTCCTGAGAATGCAGAACGTCAGAAAAACATACTAGTTTTGCAAAACAATCTTCCCAGCTCTGTTCATTTTTATTGCCTGACTTACAAACCTTGCCAGCAGAATGAATAATTACAACCATTCGGCGTTTGTTTGTATTTCCTTATAGTCCAACATATTCTGCACCATCAAGATAAGATTGAAACACCAGTAATAAATTAAACTAGCTGCACCTTTATTGTTTCTGTGGATTGCATCTGTTGACGCTAGATGGATGGTACGAGGTAAAGAAAGATGCTCACATTAAAAGCCACGAGGAAGGGTTTTAAAACTTTCTGAGCACCTGAGTTTGACTCAAATGCTGAATCAGGTTTAAGTCAAATTAAAGGTTATTTGTCTGCTCTGAGCCATCCCAATAGCTCCAAGTACTGCTGTTCAGTTACTTGGTTTCTACAGTGTTCACCCACAGCTCTGAATAGGGGAGTTTTGCCCTAGATGTGCATTATAACAAAAAACTCACTCTACCCATGGGCAGAGTTCTGAAGGTAGGATAGCAGATCCTGTGCCTGTCAGTATATTCTTACTCAGAGGACTAATAAATAACAGGTTATTGTACCTCAGGTAACAATCCCAAGGCACTGAAATGTCTTTTCTGATAGGCAACTTGAATATCTCCTTAGGGAGGTTGTTAATTATAAAAAGGCAGTAAAATCGTAAAGGGAAAGACTAAGACTGTGATCCTGGATTACACTGCTGAGCCATAAGTACCATATAGCTAGAGTTATGGGAAGAAATTAATACAAAATTGAAGCTTAGTATCAGGAAAAACTTTCCAACAGTTAGAGCCACTAGACTATGAAGGAGTCTCCCATGTGAAACAGTAGATGCTCTGCGTACTTCAGAATCTCAAAACTGAGCTGGACAGAGGGTTCTATAAGGGACCATCCCAAGAAGTCCTTGCAAACTGATCTTTTTCCTGATATACCCAAAGCACTTTGAGAGAATATGAAAGGTGCTATGGCCTCGACAGGAAGCCCCTGTTCTTTTGCTTTCCTTGTCAGTGATGCTCCTCACATCTCTGCTATTACATGAGGTTAAAAATAATTAGTTGCTCTCTCATTACAATTATTGCTGTAAGAGAAGTCTTTATAAACATGTTGGTGTCCGTTATACAAGACAGAATGCATTTATTTTTCAATCAGAAATTTCTCTCAACACTACTTCATTCATTCTTCCTAGTAACACATAGGTCTTGTAACATTCATCTCAAATGTCTTAACCTAAAATGTTTAAGTGGGCTCTATAGTGTTTTTCAGAGCAATATTTTGTTTTATTAATGACATTCTAAAACCAGTTTATAGCCATCTATATGCATTTCTTTCAAGTCTGTTTTTTGCAGGTCTAGCCTACATAGCACAGGATGTGACAGTTTCTATCTGGTTTTATTTTTATTGCTGAATACAAATGTAGAGTTTGTCTGTGAATATTACTGCTGCCCTGAAGCTCTGGTTGTTTTTTATGCTCTGTCTTTTTAATGATCATGTGTAGTTTTTCTTCTAAATGCCTTTTCTGCTGTTTACTGGAGTTGTGAAGTATTCACCGACTTCATGAGATGTGACCAATGCATAAGGAGGAAAGGGGATTTGATTATTTAAATTACATGGAAAAATATGCATACTGTCAGAACAAAGAGGAGCGTAGGACTATATTTTCACTTACACTCATACCAATCAGGAGTCACTGTACTGAAACTGGTGGACTGGTATCACTGCAAACCCAATTTAAATATCAGTAAAATCAGGTCCACCAATTTGATGTTCAAGAATACTGTCATTTTAAAGACAATATTTTATTGTGAAAACTGTTTGCCTTTTACTTACACTGCTGTCAGCAAATCTAAAAGTAACTAAAACTGGCATAAAATATTTTCTAAATCCTGGTAATTTTTTTCATTTAACAACACTTCTTACAATCAGTTTCTCTTACGTGGATTTTTTTTTTCAGTAGTGATAGCATTTTACTATTATTGCTTTTATTATTCATTATTCTCAATATGAAACTGCACAAACTGGCAAGGATCTCAGGAAATGTTTTCGTGTCAAAGCTGGTTTTAAACTTTTCTTATTAAGCTCGATATATCAAGTTGATTGAAGCATACAAAGGTTTGGATTGGCTTGGGTCACACAGCATGAACTGAGCAATGCGGTTCAAAGTACTCTAGATTTATATTAGTGCAACTGAGTTAATGATCTGATTCCTAAAGTAGGATTCATCTCCTGTAACTGTAACCACCCCATTTCACTTAGGCTACATCAATGGAGAGAGATGTGCATTTCCAGAAGTAATTCATCCTCCTCTAATACAGTCATAAATGACAGGTGAACAAATTAAATTCTGTAGGCACCCGTCACTCTCCCCTAAGTATAGTGGCAGATAAGACTATTAGTTTAAAACAAGATAATTAGGTATTAAATAGTAAAAATAGGGCAAGATGACTGGGACCTAACATCTGAATAAACTGAAAAGCCAAATGAGGCTGTCTTCTCAGAAAAAAAAAATCTTTTAGCCTTGATTTGGCTGATATTTATGTAACTACAGAAGCATTTAGACTGAGATAACTGTTGAAACTGGTTATCTTTGCTATAACACCTACCAGCCTTTGGGCCAGATGCACACGCACCAGTGCTGTATAATGCAGCACCAGTACAGCCCAGGAGGTGGTTATTTCACAGCTGAAATGACTCCCTGAGCTGCACACATGTGCTGGGGTTGCTATACAGCCTGATTTTAAATCCTGACATAGAAACAACTCTGAAATATTATGTAATGGGGAAAAAAGGACTTAAATTGATTTATTTTGTTGTTGTTTTGTTTTGTTTTTTTAAATGATCTGGGTTTTGTTTATTAATAATTTTATACCATGGCTCAGGTACAGTACAGCTTATAAGGAGACAAACTATTTATGTTTTCTTACAGTTATCTCAAGTAAAGGAAAGATAGCAATGAGGTCCATCTGATTATATTATACCTCTGTAGTTTAAAAGATTTTCCAATTTTATCTATTTATAAAATTACTTGAAGCTGAGGATTAAAGAGAAAGGTTTAAAGCAGAAAAGCTGATTTAAGACTGAAGATCTTTCTTAGCAGCATCCATTTAAAGTTAATCTTTGATCATCTGTGAAGCTGATTACCTAACATATAAAACCTATAAAAATTATCCTCTCTTTTATTATGCAATACAAATATTGCATTCTTTCAAATTCAGTTGATCACGAATAACATTCAGGAAATCTGTTAACAAAACAGCAGTCATAAATGTTAGTGAGAGATACAAACACACCGTGGCAATGGAAGGAGGCAGAAGGACAGTGTAAAGCTTTGTCATTGTCACTCGCGGCAGTGAAGTAGAATCATAGGATCACAGAGAGGTCTTGTAAGGCAGAGCTACAATTCTCCCAAGATAGTGAAGAGCTTAACATTTAAACATACTTGACAGAGAACATACAAGAGGTCCAGTATATACTCATACAATCTATCTATTGATTTCACATGCTCTTCTGCCTGGATATTAAATAGTCCAGATACTCCTCCATATAAACTTGTATGTTCAGCTTGCCAGATTTTCTTAGGTATTTCTTAAATATTTGCATCTTCCATTCACCTCAGTAACTGTGATACCATCAGTTTCTCTAGTCCAGCTATCAACAATATTACCAGCAGAAGTACCAGCAATACCAACAACCACCAAAGGCAAAGACCATCTGTGCAATCTCTTCATAGCATAGTTCCAAAAACTGCCATGCTTTGGTGTCCCTGCTGACCATTTCTGGCCCTTGGAGATTCACGTAATCTGAGGAGGCTTACACAGCAAATAGGAAAAGTTTTCTGAAGATTTCACATCCTCAGACTTACTGTAAATGGAGACATTTTCATATAATTATTTACTTTATTCCCATAAGATAAGAGGGGAAGGATGGAAGCAGAGTCAAGAACAACACTATGGATTATGAGAATCTAGGCAAAAAAGTAACCAATTTAAGAGTCCTTTCTCAGTTTAGAAATCACTTTGCATCCATCTCTGCACTTTAACATACGTTTGTTTCTAAATTATGTAAAATCTTTAAAGACTTCTCTGCTCCCATCCTATTTGCATTGCAGAGACCCAGTTAAAAGTACACTAACAAATGTATGCAAGTCCAGAACAGCCTTGGACAATTAGGAAAGCTGCTGGGGCATCCTTTTCTCTACACCTTCAGAGCACATGAAATGGAGCACATGAAACATGGGCTTATTGTTACTCTGCCTAGAAAACAAAAATCTTCCTTGCCACAGATCAAGAGTTTGCATTATCTAGATAAGAAACCTTTCTATTGGATTTCTGTATTCACCTGTGATAAGGTGTTTGGTAAGCCTCATGTTACACAAACCCATCACACATGGGATTTGGTTTTCACGTCTATTCTGTGTCCCTGAACTTGAAATTAAGGGCAGGCTTAGTTAGTTTTCTATTTCGGCAAGATCTGGATACTCATTTTGAGAGAGGAAAAAAAAAATTAAAATTGTCTATTTTCAACATCTAATTTGGACAAAAAAGACTAAGCGTAGGATATTTCTGGGTAAAATGTGTCACTGGCAGATCAGTAATGCCATTTTCAAAGTGTTTTCACAGTGTCTGAAATTGCAGCTGTTGAGATGATTCTAGATAAAACCATTTTGCTCATTAAATGTGCCTTCACTGGCACAAAAATTCATCCTGTGGAGTGCGTTTTCTCAAGTCAGATAAAATTAAAAGAGGTTGCACTGGTGCAAAGATCCAGCCAAGGGAATTTAACTGCAGGACTAGGTGGTAGAGTGCTGTTTACAGTACTTAATCCGCTGGCAATATAGAAGAAGGGTGAGTGGTTCCCAGGTAGTACTTACTGGTTTAAGAATTGGATTTTTCACATGAATAGGTCACTTCTGCTATTTGTTTGTGCTTGATCTTTGTTTCTTTATGATTTTAGAAGGCTTGGTATTGAGGAGCATTAAATTCAAATTCATGGGGTTTGATAGACTTATTTCCTCAAAAAAATGCTACTCGATGCATAAAGTTACTGGCAAATCAAGAACAACATTGTACTTCTATTGTAAATGCATGCCTGTTTTCTAAATTATTTGGACTGTTTAAAGAGTTCATGTTTTAAATAGCCCAAGTAATACCGTTAGCTTGCTTAGAGAAATAAAATCTAATTTATAGTAATTAAAGCACATTAACCTGATTAAAAATTATCTCCATCTTATATTTAATACCTACCAGCTTTGCTGCTGAAACAGTATTGGTTTACGCTGAGAAGGGATTGCTCTGGCAAATAGGCATGGTCAGCAGCAAATAAAATAGGAGGAAATGGAGAAGTTGAAAGTGAAAAAGGAGTTGGTAATTTCAGAAGTGGTTATTTAATTTCCTGGGTGTTTATCTGGCCAGCAATCAGGGATTCATAGGAGAGAAGGAAGAATATCCTTTAGAAATTGCTTGTAGTACTGGAGGATTTTTCCTCTGAGATGACAACTCAAAGAAGATTCTTGAACATGACACGTAATTGGAACAAACTACTGGCAGCTCAGAAAACTCCATCCTGTCCTGTACAGCTGTTTTACAGTGACCTATCACCCAAAAAATTATTATCATTTTAGGAAGAGAAGAGGCATTAATCCTTGTTATTTCAATAGGGGGAAAACCTTTACACCTTTTAGATTCACAAATGAACCTTCTGTATTCCTTTTGGAATTTAGAAGTTAAACATTTTTCACTAAAACACTAAAAGGAGTTGTTGGAACAGAATCACTACTACACTCCTCTGCAGAAGACCCCATATTATTCTTCTCAGGGGACCAAATTCCACGAATTACAGCCTTGTAATAATCTTACAAAATCAGACTCATTACAAATATCTGAGTGGAATTCAACCTATCATCTAATTAAGTTGTTAAAAAAATCTTGGAGGAGAGACAGTAAATAATTTGAAGATGCTTATACCATCTACAGTTACCTAGTAACTGTAACTCATGGTTCATGTTTCAAAAAAATGTAAATTATGCATGTGGAGTGAACTGAGAGTTCATTAGTTAAGAAACAATATGCCGTTTCCCCAAGTCATAGATCCTACATAATATAGAATGTATAAGGAAATATATAACATTATAGGCACCTTTTTTCCTAAATTTCCCGTTGCACTGAATAAAAAAGAAAGTGCAGTGTACCATTATACCTTAGAAACCTGAAGTATATTAAATATAAATCATTCTTATGCATTATATGCTACTTTTTAAAGGAAAAATATGCATTAAAAAGATTTGTTCAATCTTAGGTCTGACTTCTAGCATCAAAGATCAATGTGCAGTCTGATTAAGTTGTGCTCTATAGATTTCTGCAGTCAAGTTCATCAAAGAACCCATTTCTCTTCCTCTAATGATGCTTGAACCTAAAGTTCTTCTCAGAAGTACTTTAATTTTCACTTGGTCATTACAAGAAGACAGTGACTTAATGAACTGCAAATAGGAGAAGAAAGTAACTTAAATCATATTTGCATCCTTTTTGGTGGCATTAGCATAACTCTTCTTTCATCATTTTAATGCCTCCAGTGATTTCTGCACATAGGACGGTAAAAATTAAATTACACTGTGTTTTTTGCACTGTAGTGTACCAATAAAAATACAAAATCATTAGAATAATCAAGATAAATTAATGTCAGCAAACTGTAATATTATTTTTACATTATGCCACAGTAACTATTAGAGTGGGTTTCCTGCTGAGATAAAAGTCACTAAACATTCATCATAAATAATCAGTAAAAAATTTGTAAACTATTCTCTGTGAAGACCTTCTCCAAGACATTTATTTGAAAAATACAAGCCACTGATTTCTTGCCTTAGTTCTTCTGACTGAAGGTGAGTAATTTAAGATGTTTTCTTTCTGGCATCATGTTTCTGGCTTCTCACTGTGTTTAGTTTTGTATAATCTTAAAAATCTTGTTGCCATTATATTTTTCTAAAGTAGAGGACTAAATTAGTCATGAAAAAGAATATAAATGAAGATGTAAAAACAAAACAAAAGCATGAATCACATCAAAAGGCAGTAAAGAAGCAGACTGAAAGGACTGAAATAATTGCTGGTTTAATTTTTCTCAGTTTAGTTCACTTATGCTGGTTTTGAGTATGTTCCACTGTATGTACAGTTTAGAGCCACCCGAAAGTGAGGATACTGCAGGATTTGCTGACAACAGTCTGATGTGCTTATCGAAGCAATACCTAAGCAGTAAAAGCCACAAATGGGTACCTGGTTATTTTGGGTAAGCCCATCAGCTTGAGAAAGCAGCTTTATTTCAAAGTCATTAAAACATTTCTAAAAACTTTACAGTTCAGTTTTGAGCAAAACTCTGCAGTAAAGTTAATAGAGAAAAGGAAATGACCACATTGTAGGTGAGCACTGCAAAAGCATTGATGCTGTTTCAAAATAATTCTAAGGAGAGCAAAGCAACCACTGTTCATGCAAAAGGAGATCTTCACTGATCTACCTTGTTAATTGCTACTCAAGAGAGGAGGAAAGTATGAAAAAGTAATATAACTCCTGGATTTGCACCAGATTTAGGCTTGTCCACAGTTACAAAGTTTACTCAGCAAACTGCTGAATGAGGCAGCATTCTTGGTCCTCAGCTGTGTAGGTGACAGTCACATAGGAAATGGATGGATCTTCTTGACTCAGACAGAGGAGCTTTCTCTAACTCATACTGGTGAAAGCAGGACAAAGTTTGAGTGTAGCAGACACAGCATAGGCCATTTGAAGGTTTAGTGCTTACCAGGGACCTCCCAGTTGTTAGATCGAGAGTAAAGCAACAAATTGCTCCCAAGGTGCTCTGCAGTGGGTGGATGAAGCAGAGTGCAGAGCAGTCCCATCACAGAGGCCAGGATTTTTTATTTACTACAAAAAGTATTGCCCATACTGAAGAAAGATAACAAAAAACCCTAAACGTCTGAAAAACAGAAAGGACACCCAAGTATACAAAATGTGACAAGCAGATATTTACAGCAGGGTGGCTGCAGGCAGCTCAGAGTTGTCCTCAGGTGGCTGGAACTGTGACTCAGCTCACCCTGCTTCCACTCTGCCCTCTCTCACCTTCTTCATTACCTTTGTGCACTTAAACCAAACTGACATTTCTCTGACCTTTTCACAGTCTTTCTTGATGTTAAACTAATTTTGCGTCTGTATTTTTGTTGCTACAATTTGCCTTTCTAGCAACGAAAAAATATTTTGAAAAGATAAAATGATTACTACTTCCTGACTACTAGTGGAGTGCTTGTTTGTTCTTGAGTGGTGATTATAGGTGATGAGGTCCTTGCACTTGCCATGTTCTGGAAAGGCTCTGACATATATGTATAAAAAAATTTAATATTTACAGTCACTAGAACCCATTAACCCCTTAAAAAAAATGAAATTAAAAGCTTGAATTAATTGCAAATGAATGATGCAAAATTGTCATTTACACATTTGCAATGTAGTGGTTTGAAAATGGTAAATATTTTCAGCATAAGCACTCAGTGAAGACTGAAATCACTGGTTAAAAAGGGATTACATGTAGCTTTTGGAAAATAAGAGTTTTCTGAACTTGGCACTGCTTTACTTCAGTCTACCTGAACAGCAAGTGGCTCCAACACCAAAGTTCTTTATAAACCCAGGATGGGGTAACAGTCGCTGCAGTAGCTGCACAAATGGGTCCCCCAGTGGCTTTAGGCATTCTTTATTAAACACAAGGAAACACTTAAGGTACTGAGAAATGTCAAAATGAAGGCATAAATCTTTAACTGCTTGGGCAATCACCCATACAGGTAATACTCCAACAATAGGAACTGTTTAGCTTCATAGGCTTTAATGTTTTTTATGCATTTTTTCTTCATTTATTTTAGAAAGCGATCTTATTTCAATAGTAGCTCCAATGGGAGCTATTGTACAGTATTGAGCAACAGGAGTAGCTTAGTCCTAGTAACATACCTTTAAATATCCCGTGGTATTTTTGAACAAGTATAAAGCCACTAAAGATTTTAGTTCAGCTTTACGAAACTCTGCAGTAAATACAGGATAAAGCAGTTCCTTATTAGACTTCTCAGTTACAGAACCAAATGCTGTTACTCTTGCTACCACCTGGGATTTGCTCTAATAATCATCAGTGAAGGCAAAGATCTTTTTCCTTTTAATTACACAAAGTCTCAAATCACTGGCATTAGCTAGCTATATTTAAGACTGGACTTAATCCTAAAATATAATTTCCATCATTAAAAAAATTATCATTGTACTTTTGTGTATTCCATGCAAGGGAAGATTTTCTTTCAGCTTTAAAATTTCATTTTTAGAAATAAACACATATGGCTTTGTAAGACAATTGCTATTATTTTATTCAGTGTCTTTGTTACCCTTAAAACCCAAAATTTAAGAAAACGTCCTCTGTGTCACTCTATGTTCCTTAGAAAGAGTTTCCCCTCTGAAACACAATTTTAAGTAGTAAGGGTTTAGTCCAGATTTAAGTGTATCTTACTGATTCTGTATCAACTTTAATTACAACTGCAATGATTTTCTTTTCCTGAACAGCCTTTCTGGAGAGCTGGCCAGGCCTGTGACTGCCAAACCAGCGCCCCAATGTCTTCTCAATGAGGCATAAACACTGCTGTGGGCATTGGCTTCCTCTGTCACCCCACAATGAGAAGGACTAATGTTTTCTGGCAATAATTCAAAATATAATTTAATGAAAATACACTTTCTTACGCATAATTGAAGACACAGCTTGTCTGGCCATATCTGTAGCATTTGTAGTCACATGGGAGAGGAACAATTCAGTTAGGGTCCTGGATCCTGTTCAATGTTCTTGGCTCATTCTTATTAAATACTCTTTTGCTGACAAACTGAGATGATGGCAGTGAAATGAGAAATGGTAGAAACCCAAAATGTCTAATGCACTTACTGTTCCATGCGGTGGTGTAAAAAACTAAAATAAGTAATTCCACTTTTATTATAATACTTCAGTACTGCAATATACAGCCTTACTTTTAAACCCTCTCAGGTCATCCTGAGAAGTACTGAAAGACCTGTTTAGAAAATTCCTAGTTAGGATCTACAAAGAAGGGAAATAGATTCCTCCTCAGTTCTCTTATGTCTCTCTTGCACCCTCATCAGGCAACCTAAAAGAGCAAACACAAGCCTCTCTCTTACTTTCTGTTCATCCTCCCTGAGAAAAAATCCCAACCTCTTCTTTCTGGGGAATAGAGTTTGCATTAATTGCTGCTTCAAACAGCATATACTTAAACATGGAAATTCAGTCTGAGATGAGACAGTAATGGAAATCTTGCCCCAAAAACGGCAACGACTTTTCTCATAAGGATTCCAATGCAAAAGAAAAAGAGACAGAGAAAATATGCTACAGGGCACATAAAGATTGATTCCAAACAAAATGTGTTTCAGAGATTTCCCACAAGGCATCAGCAGCTTCTTAATGCAGTTCATTCACAAATTCCTTCAGGGAGCTCAGTAAATAAAGGCAGCTGATTCTGCTTTCTCTACAGGTCCCTGCAAAGGAGTACATTAAAATGTACTTGAGGATTCAGAGAGGTTCTTAGATCTTCCAGAGCAGCTCGACACACAGCTGACCACTCATTGGCTTTGGTCCTAGCAATTTAGGCTGAGATTGGGTCAAAAGTCCCTAGGGGAGCTGGGTACCCTTTCTAATTGAAATTCAATGGCATCTGAGTAGCTTGCTCCCTTGAATGTCCAAATTTTAAGTCAGCAGTGGCTAAAAGAACAGAAACAATTCTCATGGCACAGTACTCTATTTGTAGCTCTACAGGCACCTATCACTCTAGTGTCTGAACTCATCTAAACTCAGCTGCAGAAATCCTAGTGGATTTCAAGGACTCTCCACCAGAACCTCCTGGATTTGGCAGCCAAAACTGGGCTGTAAGCACTAACTGCAGACTGGGACAAGGTGCTTTTTTGTTTTCTTTATTCTTATTAATTGACGTCTAAACATGTCAAAAGAGAAATTGTAATTAGAATAGAAGGGAAAATAGCAGAGCAAACACTGAATCCAACTACATTAAACATTAAATTCTTTCTACAAGAAAATAATGTGATTTGGTAAAACCATCTACAATAACTTCTCAAACAAAATGGAATTTAAAGAAAAAAATACTTCTGATAAACTTGCTAATATGAAAACTCAAGAGATCTTTCCAAATTCTGTTTTCTGTGAATTTTCAAAAACAAAAATACAAAACCTGTCCTATCTTATTTGAAAGAGAACACTTTACAATGAGAAACAGCTTCTGAACTTGAGAGGCAGCATCAAAAAATCCATGCAAATTCAAAACACCCAGTCATTCCAGACTCTTACATTACTAACTTGATCTCCCACACACATTTCCTTAAATCTCTTCTAAGGTTTTGGGCTACAGACTATTGAAACAATTTTTTATTCCTCATTGTATTCTACACAGGGAAATCACAAGGTGAACATTCTGGCATAGAGCAGCTATGTATGCATGAATACCCTGAACGTACCTTTTGTTGCAGAACAATGGGATGGTGTTTTTAATGCCAAGCAAAGATGACAAGGGGAAGAAAACTGATGAACATCTCTAAGTGATAGGAACAGTCTAGTGTTAGTCACTGCACACAGGTCAGGGTGAGGTTTTTCTCATGCAAAGGAGAAGATACCATTATGAAAAAAAGGGTTTGTGAATTAGCAGTAAAGAAGTCCAAAAGGAGAAAATACTACAAGAAAAACAGCGATGTTAGAAATATTCGTTACACTTTGTAGAGTATCCACTGAAGTTGAACAGATATATCCTAGTGCTTCATAACTTGATGCTTCTAGGATATCATCAAATTCTGATTTTAGGATAAAAGAGATACCCCTGTTTCTCAAGACTTCTGAGTCACAAACATTCATGTTTTAACTGGATTTTTTTTTTAATCTTGGGTGACAAATCCCTCTGGAAGTCCAATGATATCTGTGAAACTGGTTAATAGTTCTAATACCACGAGGAGCTAAAAGCAGCAGAAGACTTACTGAGTTTTTTGGGTTAACACTAACCACTTCCCTTCCTGAAAAAAAGGTTTACTGATTGTGGAAATATTCAACATAAAGCCTGCAATAACCTCCCACCATGTTCACAGAGGATGTTCTTTCTTCTATGCCTAAAGTCAGTAAATAATA
This sequence comes from Megaceryle torquata, assembly GCA_024611175.1. Taxonomy (NCBI): domain Eukaryota; kingdom Metazoa; phylum Chordata; class Aves; order Coraciiformes; family Cerylidae; genus Megaceryle; species Megaceryle torquata. Next base: position 54,767 of record JANIJG010006762.1, read on the forward strand.
AGAGTTGTGAGCAGTTGTGTGCAGTTGTGTTTACCTTTGCTATTATTTAAATAAGAGAAACTAGTGGTTCCTTAGAGAAGCTGTTCATCCATCAGCAGGATGAGCTGCCACTGCACTGGGACTCCAGATACAAACAGCCATGACTACAGATTGGTAATGCACATAAAACTGAAAAAGTCCTCTTCTGACCAGAAAATTTCTCTTCCTTGGCAGACTGCAGCCTGATTCTGTGTGATACCAGCTCTGGCTTGATGCAGTTCATGGGCCAAAGTAGCAGGCAGACGCTGGGTATTCTAGTAGCATCCGACTGCCAAAAACCATTCTGTGCTGCTTCTAGACCTGGGCAACCAGCTGTGAGACATAGATTGAAATGACCTGGAAAGAACATTTGGCTTCACTGAAATCGATGGCAGAAATCTCTTTTTTCTTCATCGAAGCCAGGATTTCATTCCTGGCAGTCACAAGGCTTCTGTTTGTACTGAATTGTTTTCCTACTGTCAAGTGTTGTTAGGTTGGGGGGGGGGAGGCTGTTTCTCCTGGAATTGTTTCTGTAGCTGAGCCAAGATCTAGAGAACTCATCTCAAGCAAACCAGTTCTACTTTTAATTTTCAAAAGAAACTTGCAGACTTTTCATGCCTAGTGCCAAGGAACTAAGATTTCTTTTTAGCAGAAAACCTGAACTTAGATACAATTTTATACCTCAAAATAAGATGTTAGTAATGAGGGCTTCAGAAGCAGTAAGTTCTATAACGTTGTAGGCTGAGCTGTAGGCAGGCTCTATGGGAAGGGTTTGCATCTAAATCTCAGAGAATTCAGTGGTCAGTTACCTCATATTCTTATTAAACCAAATACTGCTTACCGACAGTTATTGATTCTGCATTAGAGTTTGAGAGCTAATACTGTGTTGCTTTAGCTGCTGGTCATTAAAGAGCTCCACTGTTGCTGCAGGCTAGCGTGTGTGTGGTAGTGAACTGGTTTGAGCTCAGCCCTGTGTGTACCTGCACTGAGATGAGTGTCTTGGCTGCACAAGTGAAATTCTGATTGTCTCTATCTCTCCTCCAGCCAATCTGCAAGGCAAAGATAAGCAGACCTCAAACACGAAAAGGCAGGTAGCTATATTTTGCAGCTACACAGAAAACAACTAAATAGTAGGAAAAAAATCCTGATTTCCGTGCTAGTGAGAAGGCAAAGAAACCTACTGTCCCCTGCAGTAGCAGATGGCAGTCTTGCACCTGTCTCCCCAGGCACTGGGAGCAGCTGCATCTCCAACCCGATTACAGCAGAGATGTTCCGAAGCCACAAGGAGGAATCACATTCCTAAGGAGCTTTAAAAATAATTTGGCATTGAACACCATTTTTTTTTTCCTGCTAGAAAAGCCCCTTTTACATGTCAAAGTGGCATTGGCATGCAGGCTTGGTGACCGAGACCTGCTTTTGCACCACCAATGTAAACTGTCACAGTTGGTAGTTTAGCCTTGATTATCTTTCATGTCCCTTGCTCAGTGGTATTAAGGGGTTTTCTGTTATGACAGAATAGTTGTCATGTGGGTTTAAGCTCTGAGTGATTTTCTGTAATTCCATTTTTTAATTGTTTTAATTGGGCACAGAATAATCCCTGTGCTGTTGGAAGAGATTAAAAGAATAACAAATGTTTTGATACCTCTTTTTTGACTTCTTCACAGTGATGTGGTCTAAACTGACTCCCTCAAAGTAGTACAATGTACAGTTACTTCACAAAGGAATTTTGGTATAAATCCTATAGCACAGGACACATGTTTGCACAAGCATGTTTTAGAACCATGTTCTGCTTATTGAAAAACTATGAAATCAAGTGCTGAAACTACAAGTATGTTTCTTTACCTGGAGGATATACACAAGCACAAATCACTCGTACAGCTGAAGGAATGATTAAAGCCCAGCATTATATATGAATCGCCAAGATTTACAATCCCAGAATTCCCAAAGCAGCCTCACTTTGCATGTCCGTATTAAACATATCATTCAGTAGTAAATTACACTTGTTCACCAATGTTTTATGTCTGAATTACAGGCTGGATGATGCACATCAGATCTGAGTAGTAAGCACAAACACGAGATTTTTGGAGGTATCAGAAGAACTGATTTTCCCACATCAGTTTTCCTGTATTGATCTAGTCCTTGTATCTCAATATTTAGTGCCTGAAACAACTATTCACTCTTAGAAAGCATTTTATCTGCTTAACTCATAATTAATTTTTACTACTCCCTGGGGGAAAAGCCTGTGCACTGGAAACTTCTGGATACACTGAGGGAGTAGAGGGTTCATGACAGGGAACCAATGATAATATATATTTTATGCTGACTTAGTGATGATTAGGTTTTTCTCCAGTACTAAATACTGAAACTCCTAATTCTAGAATGCAGCAGGCTGAACATTTTTCTGAAAACCAAGCAGATATTACTTAAAAAAAAGATTTATTTTAATTTTGTAGACTGCCATTTTATTGTAAATAGTCTACTTTTCCATATTTGGGAAAAGCAAATATGAAGGCTATTTCAATAGATAGGAATTTTCCTTCTTTAGGTTCCTAGTTTGTCTTCCATATGCCATTTCTTGTCTGTATCTAACAGCTCCCAAGGAGGACACCGGTATGAATACTCATCATTCCAACCAATAGGATATTTATTTATGGATAGTTACACAGACCTAGAAGACAATGTATCAGACCAAATCACTGGGGTTGACTTTACTTTTATTAGTGTATTAACCTCTGAGCTTTCCATATACTGTGTCATTCTCGCTGACAATAAAAAGGGAGAGTTCCAGTCTTTGCCTTTATTTAGCTGCACCTACAGTGTATTTTACAAGAACGTATTTGCTACTGAATGCAGTAACAAATCTTCAAATGTATTGAACAACTTAGGGCAGCGGCTGCTCTCTGAGGAAAATAACCCTCTATGGAAAAATAAATCAGAAGTTTAGAACATGGGAGCAAACCAGCTGATTGCAGTGCTCTAATACTTTAGTTGTCATTGGAATAGTAATTATAATTCTAACAGAAATGCCAGTCCACTCTAGGGGTATTTGAAAATTATTTTTAAAGCCTCTAAAAATTATTAAACTGCTGGAGCATATCCTACCAGTGACTTAGGTGGTCATATTGCTTCGACATACTACGTATGAGAAGAGCATAGCAGAGTTCACTTTGTCTGGCCAATATTTCCCTTACTCACATGGATATTTGCACAAGGGTTGGAGACTGTCCGCAGTGCTGCTCACATGGAACTGAAATTTATTGTTCACTTAGCTCCTAAAAAATAATCTAATTTTTCGAGCCAATAGAAAACTGTGTGAATTATTCACCTTAGTTCATTATTATAAGATATTTTATGGTGACACTACTGAAGTTATTATTTATAACATACGGGATCATCTTTTACCAAACATTTTTTCCTTTATCTTCCTGTAAATGTCTTGAAACTATGAAGTTAATCTTGAATCATCCAGTCAAAAGTGCCCGACAATGATAAATAGTCACATTATGTGCACAGGATTGCAACTGTAATGTTTCTCCCAAAACTGCATATTAGCTTTTACTTCACAGAAACAGGACTTTTGATACAAATTTTTCCTTAAGTGCTTCAGTTTATCATAACACTGAATATCTACCTTGCAATTTAGATGCAGATGGAAATCAGGGTTAGGGAGACTATAGGCTTCTGGATTTGAAAGAAAGTGAACTAAAATTAAAAACACAGATTTAACTGTGAAGGAAAACTTACTACTTGCCAGTAATAAGCCAGCTGGAATAGTTTGTGTGTGTGTGAGAGAGAGAGAGACTCCGTGTGTGTGTGCACTTGTATGTGTGAGATAAATTGTGAGAATGAGTCTAACTGCAGCAGTCGGACTTTGACAGATTAATGTAAGAGAGAGAAGGTGACTTTTAAAATACAAACCCAGAATTTTTCTTTTGTAATTATGGCTACAGTAAAACCAAGGATACTGTGACACCAAATTGGAAAATGCTCACCTGATAAGTTACTAGATGTGGTCAAACTGAAAGAAGGTTAAAACTTGGTGAAATCTTCTCTTTCAATTGTATTTGTAATCCAAATTCAGATAAGATCAGAAGCAACTTTCCTAGTTACTTCAAAATATCTTTTCAATGAAATATCTGCTTAGAAGCATCATTATGTGATGAAACATGATGAAACACCATATTCTTTTCAACATTTGAAGCTATGTGACCTGCCAGTCCAGTCAAGCCACCTCTTAACTTTTCAGTAGTTCAGCACCTGGTCCTGTTCTTTCATTATCTTCACAAAGAAGCCTAAACTACAACAGGTTTATTTTTCAAACCTTAAAAAAGATGCACTGGACAAAATTAAGCCCTTTTTCATGTTAGACTTTATCATCATATCTTCCTTCTAACTTTAAAATCCCAGAATGAAATCAATAGGGATTTTGCATTTATTTTGAGACTAGGATTCCAGTCTTTGATCTTTCTTCCTTTACACACGTCCTTAGACATGAAGAAAGACAGAGCAACCTGTGTAAATCCATATTGCTGCTCTATTACTGAGAACAGAATCAGGTACAGTGACAACATTTCTGGTTTATGTGTTCAAAATGTTCTGAAAACAAAACCAACAGGGCATAAATAACAGCAGAATTTAGATAATATTAGACAAAATATTATTGTGGCAGTAAATTATGAGGTGATGTCTTGCTGATTTAAGTCTCTGAGGAGTGCCAAAATTGTACCATTTTGTACTATATTGACAGGTTCGTGTAAAATTCAATACAGCCTGTTAGCCCTTGGCAGCCATTCTCTGCAAGAATGGATGTGTCAACCCTTAGCAGCAGCGGTGGTGGCCAGCACAAGATGTGCCTCAGTGCTCCTGGAATTTCCTCTCTAGCAGGCTGCTGTGTGGGTGCTGTAACATCCTTGTCAGACAGACAGGCGGCTGGTCAGGGTGGAAGGGCCGTCCCACCGGTACTAAAGCTGGCAGATGTTTTCAGTGTTCCTTGCAAAATAGTGACAGTTTAACTGAAAAGAGAAGAGGGTGCGATGAGCAGTGAAACACTCTCCTGCACATCTCTGTGGGTGTCCTGCTAGGCCTGCAGAACTACCCTCTATCAATATAAAACGGCAAAGGTGGGGGAGGTAGAAAGTCAATATTCCTGATGGATCAGAAAGAAAAATCCAAAGCAGAGACCAGCCCATTTTTACAGGTATTAACTATCTATTCCTGATGAAACTCCAAGTTATGAACAGAGCATGCAGCAAAACAAGACATTTAAGTGTTGTTTAGATTTTCTCCCTGCTCACCAAAAAAGCTTTGTTTATTAACTGTTTTTGTAAGATGGACTAAAAATACCTGCCCCTTCCAGTTACATTCCAGAAATCGATAGGCAGGAAAGCAAATTACTGCTCCTTCTCTTAAGTCTTTGCTATTATGGTCTCAGTGGAGTGAAATTACTTTACAGTTAATTAGATTTTTAAAAAATATAGTATGGCTTCTGTAGAATTCCCTTGGGTCTTTCTGTACCTCCCCAGCTTTTTTAATCCATTTCCGGGAGATGAGGCATTGATTTTGAGGAGATTTAATAACCTTTTGGTAACTGTATAATCACCTGTAGCTCCCAGGCTAGCATTAGCTAGACCTTCTAATAACTATAAGCAGCATGTCCATACTTTCAGCAAAAATATGTATGTGTTTTCACGGCCCAGTCCTATCAAAATCACCTGGAATTTTTAAAATGTACATCTACTTCAGAGTTGCAGTTAGGTTCTGGAGTAGCTTTGAAAGCAAATCTTCTCATCTACTTGATGAGATTTAGTTCGCATCTAGGGAACCACCCAAGATGATAGCAGAAATTTAAAAAAAAAAAAATCATACATCACACTGCATGTGGGCAACAGCATGGATGAGGTTGGGGGGTGGTTGCAGGGGATTTCAAAGACATCTGAAAGCACACTTCTCACAGCAAGATCCTCCCTCCAGCATTCCAGAACTTCTGATATTTGGGACAGTGCATCTTCTGATACAAGGCCTTGTGGTTAGGAATAGCTACTCTATAGCTAGAGATAAAATTCAGAGGCATACTGAGAAAGAAAGCAGAATAATTTTTGAAGTCTTTTGATTTCTCATTTTTAGCCCTCATAAATCTATTACTGACATTTTATCTGAATTGCTTAGGTTGGTGCCTGCCTTGGATTTTAATTTTATCCCATGGATAAAATACAAAGTGAAACAAAATTTAAAAGTAACCCTCATGTGGAGATCCTTGCTACCATGGCTGGACAGTTTTCACTGGCCATCTTCAGTGATGTCTGAGCACAGCACTGTAGTTTGTAGTACCAATGTGTCCTCAGTTCCTGTCTCCTGTTATTTCAACCACTTTCCTCTTGAACCCGAGGTAAGCTCCTAGGGTAGGCAGCATGCAGCATCACAAAGCAGCAGCATGCAGTTAACATGTCTATTGGAAACATTCCTCCCAATACTACTATTATACTTAAAGGTGTTGTTCAATTTGAAACAGCTAGGTGGAAAAACATGACTTTCCAGGGTGAGAGACCACCTCAGGAACTGTCTTCAAAATACCTGCGATCTTGTGCAATTTAGTGAAGCTTGTAGAAATGTATTTGTTCTTCAGAAATCCTTTTATAGGTAGCAGAGAAGAGTCTTTAGCTGCTTTATCAGAGTAGCATCTGGAGCATCAGGAACTCCATCAGCATTGGGGAAATCATCCTAATCTTTCCTTTTGTTTGCACTGACATTTTTATAGGGGCTCTTCTTTTAGCACATCATTGATTGAGCTTGAAATAGCATAATCAACTCAGTGGGAATTACCAGTAATAGATTCCAGTCAAATTCTACTTTCAATTATGGCTGGCTGAGCCCACATAATTTTGCAGCAGTTTCTGTGCATTTACCTTAGGGTAACGGGGATCAGAATCCATGAATCTGCATTTTCAAGATAGCATGGTATTTATAAACCTTTGACAGAAATTACTAATTTAACTTCATTGTTTAACTGTAGGTCTTTTTCCTTCAGAAGAGAGTACACATTATCATTAATTAACACTATTTAATCAAGATTCTACTTTCCTTCTGACTTTTACTTAAGAGACATTCACATTTACACCGAATACTTCCAAAGCAAAATTTTGTTTCCTCGCATTTTACTTGAAATATCTGTTACAGTTTATTACTACTTTTTTCTTCAATTTTTGTATTACTGTTTTTTTCTCATGTGTAGTTAATTTAGTTTTGCTGAGCTTGTTTTTTTACAGGTAAAAGAGAGGTATGCTTGGGTTTAAATCCTTTTGCCTCAACTTTACTTACAATTATTGAAGTTGTGCTTTGACTCCGAGGTGTTGTTTTTGTCATCCTTTGTCAGATTTTATTTCAGAGTTCTGTCCTATTTTATGGAGAAGCTTTCCTAGTATTATCTGGAGTACATCTTGGAATTCTGGGTTTTTTAATCCCTGCCTCCATGTACAAGCCTGGTTTTCAGTGAGTGCTGGTAACGGGGCTTCCCAGTTCCATGTAGTTGCTGTAAGTCCTCCAGTTTGGTCTAAGTGGATATATACAATATGCTATTTTAAAAGAAGTGCTTATTCCCAATGGATACGTGAGGGAAAAAAAATGTAAATATGATGTATACAGTAAAAGTCACGTGAAAAAAAGAACCACCCTATATCTTAAGCCATTCTTATTACTTCAGTGCATTTCTTGGGAGTTTTTAATACTTCAGGGTGGCCAAAGAATGAATAGTCAGCAATAGCTGCTTAAATGTGCCATTTTTCCCCAAGTTCATGGGTAGGTGAGCCCTCTGAATTTTTGCACATTTATTATCTGCAGCAGATAACAACCAACAGATATTTTGCATGTGTTTGGTTTTTTATCAGATTTTCAAAGTAGCTCAGTTCCCAGTTAACAAATGGTGGAACTGTCACTCTTTGAACTCCCAGTAGCTTCTGTTGTTGTCAGTATTAAGTTCCTGGGTTCAGGGATGAAAATACAGCCCTCATTGGACATCTCTCAAAACTGATCAGAGTACAGGTAACGTCCACACCAGAGGAGACATGAACATTAACTGGAACCTGCTATGCTGTCAGGTGAAGAGAGAAGCAAGTGAAATGGCAAAATTACAGTTCCTGCATCTGGACTCCATCACATGAAAGAGTTGCAGCAGTACAGCTCATACCTGCTCACTTCTCCCCACTTACTAAAGGGCTACAGGCTGCCACTGGTTGCATAAATAACAAAGTACATACAAAAACTGACCGTGTCTGTCAGGCTGGTGACTGGAAGGATGTCTAGGTCTAAGCTTGTTCAGAAGCAGATGGGAGCCCAGCAGGTGGATAAATGCAAACCACCTTCACTGAGCACTTGACAAAGAAAGGTCAGAAATGAGACTGTAAGAAAAGAAGTCAGAAGTAACAGAGAGTGTGTGCTTACTGACACTAGGAAAGGGAGGAGGAAACTGTCTTTTCTCCACAAATACCCCGTTTCCATATAATAATTTAGCTATCAACATCTATGCAGTTTTTAAACTACTTTAACACTGACTGACATTTTCTTTAAATTGTAACTTGTGCAATTTAATGATAACCTTTCATTTTCTTCTACTCTTCTAATGTAATGGGAAGCAACAAAAAAGGTAAGAACTAGATGGTATCGGAAATACTTTTTATCAGAAGAATGTAAAAATAGTGCATTCATGCATTCTAATGCATGAGACTTCTAATGCATGATGGCTTTCAACATCTTCTTTTCCTACAATAACTGCTCTGTAGCACTAGTTTGTGTGTGATTCATATTTTTATGATTGTTTGGAGTAAGGTCTTTTCTCCCCTAGATAGGCAACCTAGCTTGTAGAAGAAACATGAAGAATTTTCATGTCCCCCTGACTGGTGGGAACTGAAGTTTCTGAGCTATAAGACCAAACTGTTTCTGAGTAGCCCATCTACCCATTTTGTCTGTCCACACACACAAAAAAAAGATTCTCTGTGTCGTAATATCTCATGGCACAGGAAAGAAGTCTGGGTCATTTCAATCAATATGTTTGGTGACCTGCGGCTTTTGGGTCCCTTTGTTTAATAGTACAGTGCAGAAAATACTCTGCAGAATTGATTAAATATCTACTTGAAATACTAGTATACATAAATGCTTTCAATTCTATTTTTCTTAAATGCCCTACATGTTCGAAGCACAAATAATTCTTTAATGTGGACCCAGTATTCACTGTATCTTTCATTTTTTCCTCTTGGTCCACTGCTTAGGTGTCATTTGAGTGTGACAGCTCTGATATCGGAGAGTCTCAGGAACTTCTGACTTTGTAAATAAATTCAAGCACTGGCTTACAGTAACTCAATATTGCCACTTTCCAAATAATGCTGCTAGTCCTGCCTCCCATTCTAAGTGATGTCTCATGAAATCCTGCAGATAGAAAGGAGCTGGCAGCCAAGGTGCTGTTCTAAAAACTTACCCAGGAGTTCTATTTTGCGCTTCTGCGTTACCTTGCACAAGCAGGGAGGTTCACTGTGATGAAGGTTTGGTTTTCGGGTCTAATGTTGTGGTTTGGCTGAATGAACTCTCTAAGATGAATTTTGCCACATGTGCATTGTCAAGGCTCATACCAGCCCATTTATGTAGGTAAGCTTGTTTCATTTTGTGCAGTCAAATTGTACCCCAGCTTCCTTAAGTATAACTTACTGGAGAAATGTTCAAGAAGCACCAGAAAGGATTTTCATAGCTGGCAAGGGAAAGACTGTGATCCCTTACAGCGAGTGAAATTCCATGGAGGAAGATTTGGCAAAAGGACCCAGGAAGGCAGACAAGTGTATAACTTTCTGATTTACTTCCCCCTCTGCTGCCCTTCTTCCACGCTCCCTTAAGAAAGTTATAAAATTTCCATAGTTTTATTAATATTCCATAGACTACAAGTCAGCCCTGGCTGACACTTTAACAATTCAAATGCAAAATTCTTCAGACCTTTAAGACCTTTTTCACAGATGATGTTAGCAACAGAGCTGTCCTGTTCTCTTGCTGTGACTACCGTGATGCTGACATGCAGATTTAGGTCAACTGATGTCTACCTGATTATGCTGATGTCACAGCATACTGAGCTCACATGTACGGTCCTGTGCTTTTAGCTAAACTGCTGAATTAAGTCTGGATACATAAATAGCAATATGATTCAACTTGGATCACAGAATCAATCAGTTAATGTCTTTCATTTGCTAGACTGTTTATGAACATGCATGTATGTGGACACAAATGCACGCAGGAGTGATTTAGAGATCAGAAAATCAGCCAGGGATACAGAGGTACTTCATATGAATTAAGCTATATTATTTCAGACCCAAATATTTTTCCTTTATCAAGAACTTTAATCCCATCTGAACACCTACGTGGCCTTTTGCTACAGGATGCAACATATTCAGCAGATTCCACCCTCTCGCAACTCACCCCTCCTCCCAGCTACTGGGCTATCAGCTCCTGTGGAATGGACATCCTTGACTCTGGCTACAAGTGTACACGTGAGGACTGCGCTTCATAAAGCTCCTGAATCTTCCCTGTGTCCCCGTCACTGGCACACCTAATTGAAAACTGGGGAAATCAGTAGCCCAGAGGGAACTGATGACAGAATTGGAGCCTCTGTTCATTCATCTGCGTTAAAGAATAAAACAAATTCAGCCTGAACCAAAGCAGGCAGGGCACCTGCTTTGCAGCCTCACTCCAGGCACACCCACATGCACTCCCTCTTCCATCACCCACATCTTGCCCATACAGTACTGCTGTGCAAACACACATACAGATTTATAGCCTGCTGTAATGCTATTGCTTATTTCCTTGTACACACAAACCTAACTAACAGCTATCATTCAATTTACTCTTGATTTAAACATAATTAAGAATATGCTTAAGCAATGATTTTGCTTATGTCTTCTAACTGAAGCCAAACTTGTCAAACTTGCTTCATTAATTTAATTCTTCCTCTTGATTTAGGGAAATTCAATTACTGTAACGCAGTTAGTCATAGACTAAATGTTTTCAGTTCTCTTCTGCTGCTTAGACACTTCCAGAGTATTTTCTAGATGATTATAACTTGTTGCCTAGGGAGTGCATAAGCAAAAGACTATATCTTTATAACTTGTCAGATGTACCCAACTATTCTATACAAGTTCTGTAGCATAAAAGGGATTAGCTTCATTTCAATTTTAAATAATCTACCAAATATCTTCTCTTCTACAATATCATTTTATAATGGGCGAGGAAAGTTGATTCAAATAATTGTTATGATTGGTGGTCTTATCTGTTACTGTCAGCCCAGCACATGCTCTGTGTTCTACAGAGAGTGGAGATGGGCAGGAAAGGAAGAATTCCTCTGGAAACAGAAGAGAAGTCACTTTCCAGCTCTTTTCCCTGCAGAGACCTGGGTGCTGAATTTCAACAGCAGACAGATGCCCCCAAAGCTACATGTTGGTGCACAGGGTGATCTTACAGGCTTCACCTCTGCCTTGTGTGAAAAAGCAGTGTTTCCTTAAAGTCCTTTCAATCTGCCCCACACCACTGCTATTGCATGCATTCCTACTTGGCCTTTTTAAGCATATATTTAACTTTTTAGTGGTATGAACATTATTAAAATCAGAAAATTGCAACTCTTTAGTTCATTAAAGAATTCTTCATCCACAACAGGTGGGAGTCTTTCGGAGATGGAGCATGTCACCTGAACTTACTGATTTGCTTGAAGATACAATAGCTTCTTAAATATTTTGGTTACTGACCTCATGTGAGTATTTAGGAACAGAGATAGTGTCCTTAAGCTCTCTGGATGACTAATTCCAGTCACTTCTAGTAAAATTCTTTGACTATTTTTTTTAACTGTGTTCCTCTATTCAGCTGCCTGGAACAAGGCAAGACAGAGATGCTGTTATGATGTCTCCCAGGACTTGAAAAGAAAGCCCAGTAGCACTATCTCTATTGATGTAGAGATAGCTGTCTTGTGAATATTACTGGCATTTAAGTCCCTAGCAGTTCAAAATATACCCTGAATAAGAGAATGAGTTGGAAAGGACCATGTGGGAATCCAAACACAAATGTTCTGCCTTAGAGAGCAGCAAGTTGTTAGCTGCCAGCTTTTGAAAGGTTTGTGGTCATCTGGGGGGAATCTTCAAACATCTATACTACGACATTCCAGCTCAGTGAAGGCTCATTTTATTCAGTACAGCTGAGGATAAGGGCCTGCATTTTCTGAGTGATCAAGCCTCTTAAAATCTCCCTTGATAAATAAAATAAATGATATGTGCCTCTGCTGTCATCGTTTGAATTAAAAAGACGTGGCTTAAAACTTCCCCAGCTCCCACTGATGCTAGCAGAGCTCCAAATCTGAGGGTCCTGTCTGTACTGAAGTTTGTACCAGCTTATTTACCAGCAAACCAGCTACACAGATACAGCCCTTCTTAAGCCACCACCTATCTGCCTTGTATTTACTTTCCCTATCAATTAAAAATAAATCCACGGAAACCATTACATAGTTTCCAGACAAAGACTTGAAGCAATTTAATTAAATTGACCTAAGAGTAACCAAGTCTTTCATACATACAAATACAAGCGTATCTCTGTATGTTCTATATTAAGCATACCAAAATGGTGAGAGCCCAAAAGAAAGAAACCAGAAAGAGAAAAGTGTTTTTCAGAGCTCTAAATCTGTCAGGGTGCAGAAGGTAGAGGAGCATTAGGCAAAGGGAAATCAAACTGTGAATAAGATTGCAGTGCCAAGAGTTTTGATTAAATGATGCCTGACTGAGCTGTTTCCTGTGAATACCTCACCCCACCTGGTGCACCCTCCACTTGTTACAGATTTCTCCCAACATGAAGCTAACTTAACCATCGTATAGCATTGCTCATACATATGGTTATGTAAAATTACACTTCTCAAGCTATGAACAGTAGCTGTGTTACATCTTCCATATGAATTTATTTGTATATGTAGTACTTTCTGAAAGTCTAAAGGTAAAAATCTAACACTTGGACATAATTCACATTTAACCAAATTGCCAGGTGACCTCCGTAGTTTTTAGGCAAATGCATTTGCTTAAATTTGTATCTTGCGTGCTCATAAGCTGACATGGGGTGAGTAGCCACTTGACTTGTAGAAGTAAATATACCCACCATTTTTCAGCCACGTTAGTTAGGGCAAGTGGAAAATTTACCCTAAACCTGATTTAATCGCTCATAAGTCTGATTTATATGTGCTCTGCTATAAATTATCACTGACTGAGTATCCAAAGCAGAAAACCAAGTGAACTATGCATAAAGAATGACTACTTATCTTCACAAGGCATCCTTCCCTGTGCCTATTGAATACTTCATCTTTTCAACAGTCACTTAAAAATTCCCAGCTATAAACTCTAGATCTGATTCTCCTCTCGCGACAGTGTAAATCAGAAGGAGCTATGCTGAAGCTGGTGGATTTATACTACAGTAAATCCAACAGGAGAGAAGAATCACTCAGTTGCCCATTGACATCGATAAACAGAACACCAGGCCCCATATAAATAAATAGCAGAAAGGTTCCTTGAGTCTATACCAGTTGGCAAGTTATTCTAATGAGGTGCTTTTAAGCTGTGTTATATTTCACCTGATGTTTATATGGTAATTCTTAGAAACTGGTTTACTGCATGAAATGTAAGCTACTTTGATGCAGTCATCTATATGTATATGTAAGAACAGGAGGTTGGGTGTGCCACACATGGAGAAAATGTACAATTTAGGGTTTCCAAATGGCATCTTTATTGTTAGAAGACTTAGAGGAGCAAAACAGCTGTAGTGGTAAAAAGAAAAAAAAAAAAAATTAAAAAAAAATCATAAAGCTAATGATAAATAAATATTTGTGCACACATGCCACATAATATTTACTAATTTAATGTCAGAAGACAAAGAGGAACAGCTTCTAGCTGTATTTTCCTTAATAAAAAAGTTCATAGGAATTTAAATGTGGTACTGATGGCAGATTTTAATCCCTTCCTGTATTTTGCAGGTATTGTTAAATATTCCCTGAAGTTATTCTTTCCCATCTAGTTTTAGTAGTAAGCAGAAGCTTTGCTGCTTAAAAGTATGTGGATCCTATGAAGTGACAGGTTTTGCTGTAAATAGGATTTTGCTTTAAACCATAAAGAGGAAATTCTCTAGTTATCAATCCAGCATATTACACAGATTGCAAATAACTTATATATTGGGGCTCCCAGCAAAAAATAACAATTTGGCAGCAGTTTGAAAACAGCCCTCTTGCATGTCAGAGATGGCATGAAACCACAGGTTTCAGCAAAGACAGGTTTTAAACAACTTCCTAGTATTAGCTTGCTTGGGCCAATTAGCTGCCAGGGGGATCATACTGTTTCTGGCTCTAGGGCTGCCTCTGTCAGCAGCAGCTCCAAATTCTCAGTTTGAGAACATCAGGTAGTGTGGACATGCTCTGATCTAATTTTGTTTCACTGAAATGATACCGTTTAAATGGAAGTGGAGTAAGTCTGGTACCGATACCTCATGAAAATCCAGCCTGAAGGCTTCAGTGTGGAGGCTCAGAGCTGGAGATGGTGGTCTGCACAGATTAGTGACAGTGAGTTAGGCGGAGGGAAGAGAGAACAAACGTCTTTTGGGACCTGATGAATGTGTCAGTGTGGATGCAAAGAAGAAGTGTCCTACTTTATCCCCCAAGCGCCAAAACAGGGAAGTTAGAAGAGAAGAAATTTTCATCTCTGCTAAACCAGCCCATAGCACTATGGAAATATAACCTGTAGCTGAAAATGGAAATCTAAGCAATTCTTGAGATGTGTGCAGGAGAGGATAGGCTCCTCCTGGGAATCTGTCCTGGAACAGGGACTGTACTAAACACCACAGAGCGAAGCATGACAGCTCTGTGGAACTACTCACATGTTAAAATTTCGTAAGAAGAAATATGCTCTGATTTTGTCCCAGTTCATCATGAGTTGCATGCATCTCACAATAATTTTCAGATTTTTTTTTTAGAAGCAACTGTTTAGTATTCAGGGCTTCTTATTTCTCTAATTTATCAATATCATGAGGGGGGGTTGGTTGTTTGTGCTAGAATACACACAATCAGAAAAAAAAAATTCTTTCTGCTTGGCAAGTCAGCTTTTCCTGCTCATTTCTAGAGTTTTCATTTGAAACCAAACTGTCTAATCTTTCTCTAAAAATTGTTTACTGTTCTTTTATCAGCACTTGCTTTCATAAATGCTGTCAGTACATATGATACCCTCTCTACTTCAGAACCTGCTCAAAGCTGTATATTCACAAAGGTGATAAAATATATTTGGTTTTCATTGAAACAAGCTTGAGGGCCCTGTTTATAGAATATATCACACAGTCATGCAGTATTAATTCCATTTGTGTGGAAGTTAAGCCATGAATTCCAAACAAAATAATAATAGTTCTGCCTCACTGGGGTGAAGGTTGAATTTTAGACTATAATCAAGTTCCAGAAAATGGAAACACCCCATTGTCATAAATGAGAAACTGTCTGCATAGTAAATACCAAAATTAATTTTAGAATTGTTAATATTAACTAGAATTAATTAATATCAGTCAAAATTAATTATTCTCTGCTGCATACTCTTAACCTGTAAGCAGAGCACACATGGTTTAAAACTTTCAGTCAGCACACTGCAAAGCTTGAATGACAGTTCCTAAGATGCAATGGTTTTTATGTTAGTGTCTAACCCCTTGTTGCTGTGTAGGGTATCTATACTATAGCTTCTACCCCAACCCATGGCCGTCACGCTCGCACAACTAAGCCCAGGATTAATTTTGCCTAACTGAAAAACGAAGACTGATCAGCAATGAGCTCATGTCTCCCCACTGTTTCATCAGTCAGTCAGTTCCAACCACTTCCCTCCTCCTTAGCTGGGGCTATTTTAGAGCTCTGCTGCTACCTCCAAAAGGTGCTTTATCGACTCCCTGCTGTGGTCCTGCAGTGGTGCATCAGCCCACATCTGCCCACCACCAAAGGGCTGCTTGCTTATAGGAGTGTGAGCCCTGAAAGTTGAGCTTCTAGTCTGTAGCTCTCCCAGTGATCCCTGCAGTAGATCTGAAAGTGTGGAACTGCAAAACAAACCCCAAGCCACCAAGCTACAGTTCTTCCTAAAGCACAATGATAATCCTTTGTAGTGTTTGTGGTTTGAACTATCGCTAACAACTGCATCAGCAACAGAGACCCCGAAGATAGGCTGGTCACAGATCAGAAGGATATCAGGAAACATGAAGAAGCTCCTTTAATTAATTTCTAATCCCTTTTCAGCCTTAATCTTTTTCATAGTAAGATCTGGCATTACACATTTTCTGCACACATGCTTTCTAGATGACAGAGATTAAGTCTTAGGTTTCTGATTTGCTAGAATTAGCATGTCAGTAGGTTACCTGTTCCTGTAGCCTTACACTGGAATGCTGCAGGGTTATTCTGTCTGGGACAATATATTCAGTTAAAATATTCATTAGAAGTACGTTTAGTACATTAGTCGAAAGTTGGTTCAGTCATCTGGGATTTTAATCCAAGCTTTGTTCTGTGCTTCACAAGGGTCTGTTCAATCTCTTTGCTATAGCTGGTGCTGTATCCAGAAATAGGCTTTGCATTTAGCAGTGCTGGGGAGGGGACAGGAGGACTTCAGAATACCTTGTGACTGGGGTAGAGGGCATGTTTCAGGAACAAGAACAAAAATATTGCAGATAGACAGTTTGAGTACATACTGGTTATACAGTTATCATCAAAAGGTGAGGATTTTTTCCTTGCTAGTTAATGTTATAGTGTTTTCTAATTTATGGTGTGAATACAGAAAATAAATGGTTAGACCTCTTCTACTAACATAACAAATAGAAATGCAAGAAGGATGGTCAGCAGTGCATGCTGAATGGTGAATCCCTATACTCTTAACAACACAAACATTAATCTTTTCTACTGAGCTTTTTAACATCCTCCTCCACAGATATCTGGCAGCAGAATCTAAAGTCTTCCAGTCTGAGATGTTAGAAATACATATGTTGGAGAATTCTGTCCCTATAAAACTCTGTAGCAAAATAGTGTCAGGGTCCTATAAAAGGATCATAGCTGGTTTATTTTTCAGTGCTTTCTAGAGAAGCTTCTAGATTTCCTTACAGTTAAATAGGAATTTTCCATAAAGACGGGGAGTTTTTTCATAAGGAGTTAGTCAGATTTACAACTGTCTGGATAACTATCGCCTGATCTTGCTTCTGCTGATGCCAGTGGGAGAGTATCAGGCTGCAACTACCACAGAGACACAGAACGGTGTGTTCATCCTTTCAAACTCAGAAACGGAGGTAGGTCAGTGCTGACAATGTGCTTTGAATTGTTCCTGCGTCACAAACTCTTTCAGCACTACCAGAGCCATATTTAGGTAAAGAGTTTATAATCTGTTCCACAGCCTTTATCAGGAGAAAAACACGTTCACTAGCTTGGATGAAGCCCTGCACTGTGGAAATTAAAGGCTGAACATCTACTGAGCAGTTTCAGCTGGGCAGAACACACATTCTTGTGCTACATGCTTTTGTCAGGATTGAGGAATCTTTCAGACAGCAAATTGCAGAAAGCATTCAGAAGTTCTTCTGCAAACATCACAAAGAATACAGAGACACAGAACAGTTGTTGGTTTTACCCAGAAGAGCAAAAGACCCTAGAGACCTTCCCACATGTATTTAACTTGCTGCAAGCTATTATAGGAAAAGCAGACTTAAAATTATAACTGTGCTGACTACCCAAATATATAGGACAGTAGAAAGGAGAACGAAGTAACCAGATCACTGAAAGATGAAGAGGAAAAAACCACTTTGCACAATTACAGATGAATACAGTAGGATTAACATTTTCCTAATAGCCTAAGGGACGTAAGAGTTTCCTAAGACTGTTAAAAGCAGCCCTCTCTTTTGAAATGTTACAACTTGCAGAATTCTGTTTACTCAGCACTTCTTGAGAATGAGGTCATGTCTGCTATGGTGCCTAGATGTGGAAGAAGCTGACCTAGATCAGTATTTCTTAGGCTTTCAGCATATATGGACCACTTCTGGTTCATCAGTCTTCATGTGTCTGCCAGTCCCTACAATGGACTCCACTGCCACATTTCAGTGTGATGGCATTGGGGCCCAAGGTTTGAGGAACTCTCTTTAGCCTAGAGTGTAGAATTTCTGTCTTGGAAGCTGTCAGTTTAATTTTGTTTTGCTTTTGTGTGACAGGACATACAAGGATTGAAAGGCAGGGATTTAAGAGTATTAAATTGTATTTTTTAACACATAAATGAAAAAGACAACAAGGAATAGCATGTAAACTAGAAACCTGAAATCCCTTAAAGGTGATTTGGCCATAACACTTTTATTCAGGTTTTTACTCAATACCTATTACTATGTTGTCAATTGTCAGCTTGTATATATCACATTTTGTTCAGTAATCCCTTAGTGGTTCTGTTATGCTTTATCCTCTGTAAATTTATGATGCAAGTCTTTTTTTGTGTGCTAGGAAAGCATAAGCTGGTTTGAAAAAGGAAAAAAAGAATGCTTTTGTAAAAGAGCTGACATTACACCCTGAATACATACCCCTGACAAGACATGCAAATAGGCACCTGCGTGTTTGGAAAATTATGTGTATGCATTTAGTGCCAAGATGGATTTGTGTATTTACAAACCCACAGTTTTAATATACAAACTGCACTCACTCTTGAGGTGAAAGCTAGAATATCAGAAGCATTCTTCTGTTTCAAACTGAAGCATTTGAGGATGTTTGTCCCTACAGGTATTTCATTATAGTCTAATGTGTACAAGAATTTTGTATTGTTTAAGAAAAACAGCATCCTTCTTCCCTTACCACGGCTGGTCATCTCCAGCTTAGGAAAGCAAGCACTGCCTTTCTCCCCTTCTGTCTTCTGTTACCTCTAGAAACTCCTGTACATTCACTGCCCACACTAACCAAAGCTCCCAATAAACAGCTTCAGCCCTTCACTCAGTGACAAGCCCATAGTTAGGGATTGAAGTTGTCATTGAGGCTGTGTGCATAATTCAGTTTGGTGACTGAAATTACCTCTGAATAGAGGAAGTCTACCACAGAAACTTTTGGGTTTCATGCCTGTCTGGTTTTATGCAGCACATTTGGCCCAGTGTCCTTATTGCAAATGAATGTTGAACAATAGGAGGATAATTGATTAGAGTTCTAGCAAAAACTTCCCATATAAATTCAGCCATTTGCCAAGTCAGTTGATGCCCTACTTTGAAGACTGCCATAGCAAGCAATTCTGAAGTCTCTGCTTATTAAAAATGGAGTACTAAGATCAATATAGCAATATCTTCTTGGAGAAAATTCAGTTTATCAAAGGGTTTGTCATTTTAAAGATGATTAAAGGACTTGTTTATTAGCCATCGTCTAGACTTTAGAAATAGTTGGTATGAAAATAATAAGGCATAAGCCACAATAGACTTACAAATCTTTCAATTACATCAGAGAGTGGATATTCTTCTGTAAGTGAAGGCCTGGGAGCATTTCTTGTCTTTAGACTATATCAGTCACCAGTTACATAGTAAAAATTGTTACTGCTCACAGATTTCAGTAGCTCAGGGGTAGACCCATTATTCAGAAACTGTGCATTTTAAATTGTTAAAAATACCAAATGTGCTGAAATTTTCATTAACATCCTATAATGAATACTTATTCTGAACTGCAAGAGTTAATTTTTGAAAGCTCCATTTCAACTTCTACCTAAGTCCTATTAAGTCAGTAAGAACATAAGCACATTTAAAGTATTTTCCTCTACTGCAGATGAGAACAGCACATCTGAGTGTGAGAATGAACTCTAAAACTCTTCTTCATCTAGGATAAAGAGAGCAAGGCTGTCTTTATGCTGTAAATACGATGTTCGGGATCTTTGAACTTCTCAGCTATAATTCATCATTAATAGGAACCCAGAGTTGGGAAAGACACCACTTCCCAGGCATTTGGGAATGTTCAGCCTCTGGTTTGCATGCTGTAGAGAAGGAAAAAGGTATGAAAATCAGGAGGAAAAGCAATTGCTAATAAATGGGAATTCTGATCCATAATTGAATATGAACTCCTATTTTAAAAGAGTCTTCCTGGGAAGACCATGTAACAATAATATTGACAAGTTCATCTTTAGCAGATTAAACGTTAGTGAAACACTTCAGAGTACATGTGATAAAACACTTCTCAAAAATGTACTTGTCTGTTATGTCTGGAAAGCTAAGACACTATCTAGTCTAAACTGAATCCCTGTTGGAAAAGCATTTAGTTAAAAAAAAAAAAAAGTAGCTGGTTCCTAGCATAACCCCTTTCTCTTTTCCTTATGGCCTCTTCTGCCAAGCCAGATAAATTTGTATTTTGGTAAGCACAGTGGCCAAGAAAGAGAGGGGAACTGATGGTAGATTAGCATGATACAAAAGTTGTTTAACTAATAGTCTTTTTTCAGAATAGTTTCTCACCATTTCTCTATGATTTGAAGCAGCAGAAAAGTGTCTTTCACTCTGCACAGAAGGGAAGGTGCCTGGAAATGATGTAAGAGTTAAAAAAATTGCTTCTTGGTATTCAGAGCTTTGTGTCACTTTGATTACTTGTAAAAATACTAATTTACACAATACATCGAGCTGTACAGAAGATTAGAATATTGAACAAAGAAACAGCTCTTCCCCCATTGCCATGCAATCTGTAAACACAGCACGTAACGTGGAATAGGGAAAACAAGCATTCAACCAACAACAAAACCCCAACAGAATAAACACACTCTTGGCTAACTTTTAACAGAAGAGTGTTCGTAAGTGAAGTGTTAGGAAGCTTTGTGGTGGAAAGGGTTTTGCATGAGCATCCACTGGAATGATGAGGTACCCACCTAACACCAAGTCTGGAACCATCAGAGGCAGCAAGGTCTGCTCTGGGCTCTCCATTAGAGCTCCCATCCAGCTTGTGCATTGACTTTCTGACACAACTGAATTGGAGGCATATTGGAACACAGAGAAGATTCTTTTAGTTAAGCTACAACTGATAATTCTTTAGGGAGTTTTGTTTCAAGAAAGAATGTAGTTTGTGCTCTTTTTGAAGTGCATTGTCAGGAAAGGGAAAAAAAAAAGTTTTGGAATAGAGTGAAATGTCAGGAAAAGCAAAGGTAAGTTCAGGATAGGATTTGTATGTTTGTTTTTCTTTTATTTCTACCTTTACCGCAGTTCCACTGTTTTCTCAGCATAAAAAGGTACACCCATGCTTCTGAGGCAGATAGAATGAGAAGAGTAAACCAGTCATCTGTTAAACAGGAACAGCAATATTTGTAACTGGAAAGGCTAATTTATACACCTTCTTTAAGGAATTAGAAAAGGCAGGCCAGGACAAAACAAGGTCTCTGCTGCTGAAAAAAAAACCAGTGAAATATGCTGCTAGGCAGAGTAGCTCATGATTTTTGCAGGCCACAAAGGATTTTCCTTGACGTATAATGAATTTTATTGAGGTCAAATTTCAAGTTATCTAAATACTGGTTTACCTCCAGAGATAGGGGGCTTAGAAAATTATTTTGCAATAACTATGCAGTCTTCCTTGGCAGTGATTGAGGAAGCAGCTTTGTATAGTCAAATATACTGCTTTCAAAACTTGTTACAGTTCTGCCAAAAAAAGCTGATAAAACTTTTGTCCCTTTCATGGCTAAAGAGCTGAGCTTTATAGAATCTTCCTTTCATTTCCACCAATTTATAATTTCAGTAAAGCATTACCATGCTTCTTTGGCTCCACTACAACTCAGATACTGCAATTTCCCTTCATCGGGGTTCAGTACATTGCACCTTTTTGGAACTTCATGACTAGAGTGGTCAGAGGATTTCAAACAGCAGCAATGGTCACTTCATTATTTTACAGGGTTTAGGAAAACTTACAAGGCGTAGAAATTTAGAACTTCCTGGCAACACAAGAATTAGAGAAATAAAGAACTACAACAAATGGGAGTTTTCTGGCTCTTACAAAATTGTGTCATTAACCTTAGTAATGGTATGTTTTGATTGCAGTGTAAAATAGATGAACTTTGACTGCACATCCTTCCCCTTGCTCAGAGCGCTGAATGCTTCTCTGTCATTCAGACAGCAATCTAATGCTCTGGCTGCACAACAGTAAGAAGGTTTTCAGACTTATTAATCTAGGCCTGTGTGTGAGGGCACACATTTTTCTTTCTCTTTCTATTCACATAAGTTAGTAAAAAAGAAGTGAGCTTATTTCCGTATATATAGCTATATATACATATGGAGACAGGCAGATAGATACAGAGATGCAGGTAATTGAAGTGGTGAGAGCATTCATAGTCCACACAACATTACAGTGTTATCTTACTGCTTAGCTTGAAAGATACTTCCCAGATTTATCCCAGCCTTTTTGCTAATGCTACATACAAATATTAAAGTAGAAGATACACCAACAGTTTAGGAAAAAATAAAATAAAATAATCAACTACCTATATCTTACCAGTTCAGCTGGGACATTTCTTTTAAAAGTTGCATTATGAACAGAAGTACTAAAGGAAATGTACAAGCAATATAAAGGTATTAGAAAGTCTGAATATATTTATTAATATGCAATCGATCAAATGGGATATTAAGCATCTAATATCTAAATCTGTCTTCCTATATGGAAAACATAAGTGAAACACAAATTTCAATATGCATCCTATAAATTTCCATCTGATCTGGATTCCCTTGGAAAAACTCAGTCATTTCAACCAGAGAGCTCTCTGAAGGAAGAGGGCTGAAATCCAGGCAGCTACCAAAGGTCAGTACATCTCAGTATCATTCACTATAAAAAGGTTCAATTAGACCCTCATGATTTTAACATACTCAATTTTACATTTCAAACCCACATTTAAAAAAAAAAATGGAAGGAGTAATTTTTGATTCATCTGCATGTCACACAAGTTTGTGGGCTTCTGTACCATTTACAACCTTTTGAAAATTTATGTAAGCCTTCAGATAGTAAAAAGGCAGCTCTTCCAATATCTCTTTATCACAGGCAAAAATTATCCTTAACAGAGTTTTTAATGCAGATTCTTCAAACTAAAATCTCATTACAGATTGCTAGACTAAATTAAGGTAATGAGTTCTCCAAGCCCCCATTATTCTCTTAATTACTTATTGACTTAGCCCAATTCTAAACTAAGGTTAATGAACTAAAAGGAGCACACAAATGTAATTTTTCCTTCTTTCCTATAATGCTTCGAACTGTGTCAGTCACCAGACAGGATGAGACTTGTCATCAGTGGTACAAAGGTGGCTGTAGACACACAGGACTGTGAATTGATGAGTCTAGTTCTGCAATCATACTGTGTAAGTAGCTTTGAAGACCCTGAAACATCCTTTTTAATTACATAACACAAGCACACAACACTTCACAATGAACTTGAGTTCTCTGCTAATAAACCAAAGTTACTCCAGAATTTATACAATGAAGACACATCTGTGTCTGCTGTTGAAGCACTAAAAGTATTTTAAAAGAACTGACAGTGGTCTCAGCATGGAGTCTGTGCCCCATTCTACATGTGATCACAGAGAATTTGGAACTTGACATAATCCCTTCACCATCTTACCTGGCTAAAGATCCCTGTGATTATTGTTGCATTCTCCACTAGGAAACTGCAGGCTACACAGTTCTTCTCTATCTAAAATCTCTTTAAGGTCACATTGCAACAGAACTTTATTTTACACATTCCTTTTCCATACTTCAGTTTGCCTGCAAATACTCAGGCTGTAGGTTTCAAGATACTACACAGGAGAAGGTGGTGAACATTGCAATCCTGTCTGCTTTCCTACAGCAAAATACTCTTCATTATTATTGAAACTGCAAGTAATGGAACCCTTCATGCAGGAAGCTCTCAGCATCAAGATATATCCCCCACTTAAAATCCTTACTGGTCCCTCAAGCCTTCTGCCAGCACTGGTGGAAGCAGATGCCTTGGCTTCTGTGAATGGACAGTTTTTCCGATTTGAATTTAAGAAATCTAATGAAAGCTCTGGGATTAAATTTCCCCTACTGCATATGATTTAAATGTAGGTGGAATATTATAGATTGAGAAGAGTATGATTTCACTGTAAAGCTAACATCAACATGCACAGCAATTGTTAATGCTAGACACCATAAATTTGGCTGTGTCTGCTTTAGGCTTCATAGTTACTAACAAGCAAAAATCATTGCATTAATGGAGTAGTGGAAATACAATAAAGCACTTTATTATCCCTAAAAGGCAGCATGTGGCATAGAGACTCTGTGGGGTATTACCAGTGTCCTAAGAGCAGTTTAATTCGTTCACATCCTGTGGCATATAATTATCTCAGACTAACCATGACCCTGCGGGTCCTCTATTAAAATTATATTTTCCTTACAGAATGGTGTATACATTATTGAAGCACATTATTTTGATCACTGAATGCTGACATATTGTGCTCATTAGCCAGTAAGCCTGAATATTTAATTTGTGAGGTTCGCTCCAACTTTTTTACAGATCAGTCAATTAAGGGAAGCAAACAGGCAAAACTGCAGAGTAGTGAATGGGAAAGACCATAACTGAAAATGGTGCTTTAAAAAGCATTTTTTAAAAAAAGTGTGTCATGCCATATGCCGATACATGACACATTACATTAGGCAGGTAAATGGGTTAATTGGACTCATTAACATCATTTCCTTTTTAAAACTTTTCAACTAAGTAGATGAAAAGATTATTTTAATCTTTACACTTCTCTCATACATTTTACATTTTTCACACAGGCCTTTTTTAATGAAATATTGATGATGATGCCTGTTGTTCTTCAAAGCTCAGCAATTACATTGCAGCTCCCTTGCTGTAAGAGGAGCTATATCAAAACTCTGGTATTTCCTTATCTTTCTTTCCCTCCCTTCCACTTTTTTTTTTTTTTTTTTTTTTCTATAAACACAACATAAGATCTATTGGATTCTTCTTGGAAAAGGCGCTCTGGGTATTTTGCTTATCTGATGGCCTTTCAAGCAACCTGCAGAGCCTACATCCCCCAAACACTCAGTTGTAGACTAGAAACCTTCTTGACTGATATAACACACCCCACAATTCTGTCCTGCAGCTGAAACCACCACATCTGAAACTAAAGCCATGGATTACAGTCGTGTCACACACAAAAGATTAGTTTGAATTTTCTTCCTGGCTGTGGAAATCCCCGTGGTACAGAGGTGACAGCTTTATGGGATGGGTCAACAGTGCTCTCTGCTGGCAGCCGGGAAAGCTCGCAGGGAACAGCTGGAATTTGCCTTAAACTTACCTTCAAAAATAAAGCGTGAACTACTTTGAATATGTATCTTTGTCCAAGGCCCCGAGACATTTACAGATAAATCTATAGAAGGTGATGCTTTACAAGGTCAGGACTCGTACTGTTTAGTGCACACAGGATTTTGAAAGTGATGTACTGGCAGAGTTTCTACGGTATCGCTATGTACTGTTCCATACAATAATTGAGCGTAAAGATGAAGGCAGGGGAAGTGTGTTATGAAAAATAACTACTCAAGTGTACAAATATTCATCAAAAGCACTTCAATAAAGCTGAATGCTCTGTAGAAAACTATTGTTTAAAAACAATTTAAAAATTTCTATGTGTGTGTCTACATACGTAAACACACAGAGAATACTTCAGGACAAGGATAGAGCTCTCAAATGTTTGGGAAATCAATTGTATCCTATTTGATTATATCAATCTCCTTAAAAGAAGACTTTGAAAACCAAGAATACCTTTTTAAACAACTGTTAAATAGCTCAAAAGAATAATTCTGTAAAAAAAAAAAAAAATTATTTTCCAGCTAGGGTCCCCTCTTAACTGCTAGAAAACCAAGAAAGCAGCACAAAACTGTCTAATACTAATAGGATGGCATAAGCACAATATTAAGAAAATAAATGGTTTTGTGTAGCCACTGCTTTAAAATGAAGGAATGTAGTTCTGCCACAGAAAGCAAAGCAGTCTGCCTTAGTAGCTTACGTTTGAAACTCAGGTTTTGTGCGATGCTTCGTCACTATCCCTAAAAGTCAGATTTTAAATCACAGACTTGCCTTGAAATCTGTGTAAACTCTGTTTTCAAATGAAGCAGTCCCTGCTTCGTACAAGAAAGACATAAGGTACTTACTACAGTACAATCAATTTAAATCAATGGGGACAGTACTTTAGATCACAGAATACAGTCTGGTTAAGATACCATGAACAACCACCAAAAAAACATTAAATGAAAGGAAGTTGCTCGAGGGACTCAGAAAAACATGATTCAGTTCCTCACTGCAGTTAGAAACTCCAAGTTCAGATGACCTGAGCTAGAGAGTCAGATTTCACACAGGACAATCCTGTCTAAGTGTCAGGAAGAATGAAAAAAAAAAACCAATCTGGCATTTATGTTGACTTACCCCAGTAAGTTTTTAAGAACCTTGAAGCCCACAGATGGTGAATGATAGGAATCATTTAATATTAGTGTTAATCTTTTAATGCTTCCACTGAGCACTTGGTCCCCCATGAAGCTACTAGGGAGAGAAGTTGAGCTGAAGCCCAGTGGCGCATTCCAAGTTCCATAGGATCTGTGCTGCACTCCCTGGCCACCTGCTGCTATTGCTACATTGGTACTAAATGGCATAAACCAAAGGTAATGACAAAGTATTTGACATTAGGAGTTCAGGTGCTGCTAACAGTGGAGGGAAGCCCCCACTCCCTGAGCCTACAGAGCTGCTTTCCTGTTCTGCTAGAATATTGGAGTCCAGGAGAAAAATATGGAAGCCAGGTGGCAAACGGTCGGAACTTGGTTATTGGAGGACATAAAACTGGGGCACTGTGACACCTTCAAAACATTCTTCAATCCTTGGTGATTTGCTTCCCCACATAGTGCTAGGCCTTCTTTGGACCATATCTATCTCCATCCCAAAGAAAGGAACATCTAATGTTGCAGATAAGATCCAAGGACACCACAGCAGGCAGCCATACACAATTGATTTTCTTGCTTCCTTACATTCAGTGCTGCTCACTGGCAGGTACTGATACAAGTTTAAAAACGTTCTTGCAACTAGTCTTCAGACCTCTCTTAACTGAATAAATCCAAAATGCACTATTTTGCTATTTTGCAAAGGCCCTTAAGAAGCAGAGAGCCTGTGCTACCCCTTGAAGAAAGGTGACAGTGAACTGCTAATGTAGCATCGGATTGAAAGGCAAAGAACGCATCTTGGGTCCTTCGCCTCTCCTCTTGCATTCCCTGCCTACATTTCTAGCATGCCTTCGCCCTTAAACAGGCTTCTTATTTTGTCACTTCTCCTGCTCGCGTTTTGAAGGCTATTTTAACACACTGTAATGTAGGCCACAAAAGAAGTTCTGAAAAATACTTAGTTCAGGACTAGCTGTGGAAGAAAAGATGAAGGGAACAAATATAAAGTTAACTAGGACACAAAAAAAATGCTTCCACAAATTCAGGGTTAAGGGAACATCACTAGGGAAAAAAAAAATGTTTCAGGATTCTTTTTTTTTTTTTCCTAATTGTCATAAAAGTCTGTAGAGTTTCAAGATAAACATGCATCAAATAGTTTGTGTTTAACTGGTATAGGTTTTTATTGACTTTGCTTGTGTTCCATCTTTCAAAGAGCAGAATTTGGACTTTTTTGTGTTCACAGGACCAGCAAATTACAGACAGATACCACATGAGTATTCAGACCTTACTTAGAAACATAGTATAGAATATATTAGCAGCATGTGCCTGTGTGGTTGTCATGCATCAAGATAAAGAGAGAGAATAATGCTGCTGGGGAATTATGTGCATAAAGCTCTGTGAAGCAAGAATTAAAAGTAATGAGATTAAATGGAAAATAACTACATCAGGAATATGTTAATAATTTAATTAAAGTCTACCAAAGTTGAACTATTCCACAATTAAGGTTGAAGCCCATCAACATGCTCTGTTCTACTTGGGGATTTTACCACAGGTAAAATTACCTTTTGAAAATGTTTCTTAACGTACAAGGAAAATGGGATCAACTCAGAATGTGGTGAGATCATTAATTTTGACAATGGTGGACTTTCTCAAACCAGCTTTTACTGACTTTTTAATATATGGGGTTTTTTACTGCAGTCTCCTTTCTAGTGCATAAGATAAATGTGAATATTGATCCTTTTGAAAAACAGGAGGGCAAGATTTAGTGCCTTTTTTTTTTTCCCCCCCCTTTGAGTTTGTTTGCTGTGTTTTCATCTTTATATAACTTTCAAGTCAAACAAACACAGAACAAAGGGGTTACTTAATAGCAGAGCAAGAAGCAACACAAAGGCCATCACTGTGAAGGACTTGGCAACAAAGATTAGTGTGACACATTAAAGGAAATAGTTACATAGATCTTAACAGAGCTTTTATACTACACCGTAACATTTTATCCAAACCACAGAATGGTATAAAAAATAAATACTATGCTTTCTGGAGTAGCAGATAATGTTGACTGTACCTGGCAGAGTTAACATATTTCCCGTAAGGTGCCCTTCACACTGTTTGTCTTGCAGGAGAATGTACAAAATACAGAAAATATCTCCTAGTTAACTTCTGTGCCTGCGACCTTTTACAAAACCACATGCAACTTTGCTTTCCGCAAAATCAGCTCAGTTTCATGTCCTGAAATGAGAGTGCACACTCACTTTGCAGGCTCAGTACCATATTTTGTGTGCAGGTTCGCATAGTAAATTAGATCAGAACCATTGTTTTCTCCAGTAGCAGTTAAAACTGCACATAGTGAAGAGACAATGTATCGTTTTCTGCCAAAAACAAGGGAAGACTAACTTTCTTTCCTTTCATTATGTTCTGCATGATGCTTTCCTACTGTGGATAATGTATTTGTGGACTTTGAGCTTTCAAACATAAGGTGATTTCATTTACGTGGTACTGTGTCCTAAAAACTGTAAATGGTCATACTTGAAATGTACATTTTTAAAGGTGATAAGATACTGGGTTTGTATGTGAAACAGAGGACATCCTGAGCAGCAATAAAGAATTTCACATATCGTTATGGTGATGCTTCCCATAATCAAGAAGAACAGCCTACTCTACCATCTTGGCAAGTCAGACAGTCTCCAGAAATAAAAATTTAATAAAGCTTCCTAATTATTGCAAACTTTCATTCAGATACAATCCGAGTAGATGGCACATATAAGACATGTCTTCTGTTCTTGGAACAGGATGCCCAGGGGGGTTGTGGAGTCTCCCTCTCTGGAGATATTCAAAACCCACCTGGACACGTTCCTGTGTGATCTAGTGTAGGTGATCCTGCTCTGGCAGGGCGGGTGGACTAGATGATCTTTTGAGGTCCCTTCCAGCCCTTGACATCCTGTGATTCTTGTAGTAAGCAAAGGCCCATAAAAGAAGTGCCCATTAAAAGTTGCTAGTAGTGGTGGTGTACGTTGACACTCCCAAGAAGAGAAACGGGCATGTCCCAAGGGTGCAGTTTTGTCCTAGATCCACACTTGCATACGTGGCTACTCTTTCCTTGGCACACACTCACAAGAAAACTAGTGCTTCACTTAAATCTAAGAAGGCAGACCCTGCATTTTATATATTGAAGTTCTTGGATTTTGTCCTTCTTAATGAGATGTCTGTGTGCCCATGCAGGAGATTTTTATAGTTGCACTTCAAGTGCTCATCCCTCCCTGCGGGTCAGAAATGAGGCCTGTTAGATAGCTCATTGCATTACTGGTATTCTTCATCTGCAGGTATGTAGGGAAATTCTGTGTTAAAATGGTCAATACAATCTCATTACAAGCTCTGCATTTTTATGAGGAGGAAATGAGAAAGATAAATGTTACTCCTGGTCATGAATTTGCCTCTTATCATTTCCCCTCTCTGCTCTACAATGAGTTATTTGATTCATATTAGGGGTTATTTGGGTCACTTTTACCTTGAAAGAGAAAATAATGGTAACCTAATTTGAGATTTGTACCTATTTAAGTAAGAAAATGGATTCTGAATATTTTCTATAGTTGCTAAATTTAACTGAGCGTTCAGTGAAGCGACTTTTGAAATGTAAGAGGCTTTAAACCATTTTCCCCTATTTGTTTTTAAACTACATTTGTTACTTATGAATTGTGATTATGTCATTCATATGCAGTGTACTGAAACTGAATTCAATAAACTGACCTTCTTCCACCTATTAAACTAAACTTGGTATTTAATTATTATGCATGCAGAGTCAAGCAGAAAAAGGAGCATTTATAAGTTTTCTTTGCAGTGAACAGGAATATTTGTGTTTATTACTTATCATGAGAAATTGATTACTGCTTATTTTGAATTGGAATAAACAAAAAATAGAACATCTGTATCAAAGTTTAAAAAAACACAGCAATCAAAAGCTGTTATATCTCATCCATTTAGTTCTATTGCACAGTCTGTTCAGTGTAACTTTTTACAACACACTGTGCAAGAAAACAGGTCATATGACACTCAGTAATTAGTATTATATATAAAATGACACTGCAGCAATGTTAATTACTACAGTACTGATGTAGTGTAGGATATCATACATAATAGTCATGTCTTTAATTTTAAATTGAAGTGCAACAAAGCATATTATTGCTGCACTTCCTTTTCTTAAAGTAAATGAATGTTATTCAAGTGTACCGTTTGTATTCATGCAGAATGTTTTTAAATAAATCACAATTCTACTTTAACTCAAACTGTCATATTTCACTTTCTAATGGCATAAATTAAGCAACCTCTTCCTATAGGAACTTTTCCTATGACAGTGAAAATTATAATAGAATTATATTCCATATAAAACATTTCCACAATCATTTTCTTTTTCATTACAGCAGCTGTAAATCAGATTGTAAATGAAGCACAACATTCAGTCTTTTTAAAAATAAAGATTCATCTTGAAAAGCATTACAGCTATGTGAGGTGTAGCAGGAACTAGAGATATAAGATCAAATTGTAATTAAGTCTGCACTGCTATGGCTAAAATATCTGGCAATTCTAAATGCAAAATATTCATAACAACACACAGAGACTTGCAGAGGAGGACAATGATAGTTTTTACCTGCAGCTCCAGCAGGAGCAGGGCTCTCTATGAATAATTACACCTCTGCTTTTTGCAGCACCTTTACTTCTGGATAACT
The DNA here is from genome assembly GCA_024611175.1 of Megaceryle torquata. Taxonomy (NCBI): domain Eukaryota; kingdom Metazoa; phylum Chordata; class Aves; order Coraciiformes; family Cerylidae; genus Megaceryle; species Megaceryle torquata. The sequence continues at coordinate 85,940 of JANIJG010006762.1, forward strand.
TTGTTATAAATATTAAAAGAAGGAAAAAATGAGCTAAATTTCAGATTTGTTTAAGTGTACTTAAATAATTTATGTCAGCTGAAATGTTCCCATTTTTGGTGGAGAAATTTTCTAATGAAGTCATTATTCAGACCTTGCATAAAAAATATTCTAAAAGCCTACTTATTTAGAAGTGTGATAATCCTATTCACTGTGTTAAGCATGTGCCCCCGGCTAAAATATGTACAAATGGATCTAGCAAAATATTTGAATATACAGTATAAGATACAAGTCAGAAGTTGAACTATAACCTCAGGTTGTACATTTCATCTCACCACAATAAGATGTATTGCTACATATAAATGAAAGCGTGTAAAGAGCATAATCTTGAAGTACATATAACTAGTTTCCAGGATTTACAAATTGTCTTGAAAAAATGCACTTTTTTCCCCCCTCCTCCTTTTGTTTAGGTCAGTGGGACGATGTATAATACAGGGAGACACGTATCTCTACGATTAGACAAAGAGCATTTGGTCAACATCTCTGGAGGACCGATGACGTACAGCCACCGCTTAGAGGAAATCCGGTTACACTTTGGAAGTGAAGACAGCCAGGGATCAGAGCACCTGCTCAATGGCCAGGCTTTCTCTGGGGAGGTATGTCAATGTATTTGGAGTCACAAGTGAACCACTATGAATTACTTTCCATTTCTGCCTGAAGGTATTTGCAAACTAATTTGTACTCATAAAAATTGTTTCCCTTTATCCATTCTGAAAATCAGGGAATTACTTTTTTTTTTTTTTTTTATCCATGCACTGGAAATCATGTTACTCATATCTAAAAATGGAACTGATGTATTTAGTCTGTGCCTAAACACCCTATATTCTCATAGATGCTACTTACAAAGTAATCAAGCATCTTTTGATGAGTCCTTTACATCCCTAGTAAATGCAAATGCAAAATTAACCACAAAGCAACAGTGAAAGTGCTTCAAGTTCTCATCAAAGTGCTACTTTTGCTACTCACTGGTGTGTAACACTTTACATTATCTTTCTACCTTTGATTCATATCATAATAAGGTGATAGTTAATTTTAGGGGTAGGTTCTACAGAAGTCTGATGGTCTGATCAAGAAAAAATAGTTCAGTCCACAAGTAAATGCTGGCAGAATTGGTACTTGCTTTGTATTTTAAATACATGTCTGTAACTGTCCCAGGAAAGACCATGATTTAATGATGCTGATACCTATTGCAGGATGGCCCATTACTCTTGCTGGATAAATATTTTAATCTCATTTATGGAGTACTTCTTCAAGATGTAAAGTTTACAGACTTTCTGGCAGGCAAAGAAGAATCTTTCCATCCCTTCTTAGGTAGGAGCTTTTTTACATAGAAGAGATACATGAGGTTTGTAGGACCCTGTCTTTCTTCAGTGGTGAACTATCCAGCACGAAACTCTACTCCACAGATCTTCACAAATAAAATAATGCTTCAGAATAGCTAAAGATAACTGTAGGCATTAAAGACACTGTAGGTATCCCTGTTACATTCTTTCAGAAGAACAAAAATGAATATTTTTTTCCATAATAAAGCACTTACTTTCTTGGAGATGAATAATCAAATTACCATCTGTGCCATCTATCACAGACTGGTGGTGAGTCAGTTAATGCATGGCATTTTCATTGGCACTGTGCAACTGCAGTTATTTAAGAGTAGAAAATTAATTGCAGAGTTGTCAAATGATAGTATTATAATTGATGATAATCATTTGCTTTGTTTTATAAGCTACATAGATGTATAATATAGCCAGTGGCAGCTTTTTCTTGAAATTATTCATGTCTTACACAACTGGTTGCCTTCGTTAAATTCTATGATAAGCAAACATATAAGGTATTACTCCTTTTATAGCAGAAAGTTAAGTATGCTGTAGCAACCAATAGCTTTGCTATTCAGATTTACAGAAGAGTAATATTCAATCAAAACCAAGATGACTGAACAAGAAAGCAAAAATCTGGTAGAAACATAACACTGCACTTTATATGATCTATCAGTATCTTCTCAGCATTTATGAGCTTTTAAGTTATAAATTGATCAGATGGAATATAACAAAAGGTGAAAATGTAGACCACTGTTTTTGCAACACTTAATGCTGTTACTTAAGTAAGCTCTTCTGGTTTTGAAAGTTGGAGTTTTGTAAGTACTGTTAATACTTGGTATTTCCTAACAGAGACCAAGTTTTTCTTAACAAAAGCAGAAAAACCTTGTTAAGTGGAAACAACTGTCAGTCATGCACAGCTGGATCCACAGTATATGCAGGATTCATCTGGTTATCTGAATAGAAAGCGATTAACATCTTCAGAGGATGATCGTTCCTGATAGCCAGAGACACATCTCTTACAACAGGACAAATCACCCTGTAGAGATGTGTCTCCCTTGACAACAGAGCAGAGACAAACAACAGGCCAAGTAGCTTAGACTGGATGTCTCCTTTCCAGACAGCGAGATTAATTCTGTCCTTTGAGGATGTGTTTTCCAAAGTTTCCGAGAGCTGTTTGGGGCAGCTGAACAGGTAAGTTTCAGTAAGGTCAAGTATTAATTGCTAATTTGAACTGGCATCTGCACCGTTAAGTCTTACGTATTAGAACACGTACTGTTTCCAAAATACAAGCACAGATTTAAATCAATCACGCTGAATAGCATAGCTGCAAACGTTCAGTGAAGGACAGCAGCCGACAGTGTTCTTACAATGTACATCCACCCATACAAGTCCTGTCTGTATAAAGAAGTGATTTTCGATAAGCTCTCAGTACTGCAAGATGTAATGTCTACAGCTCCCAGCAACAACAGTAAGAAAAGTACGAACAAGCAGGCTGACTTTGTGATAGAGTACCTGTCTTTATAGCGTAATGTATGCTTCCCAGACCGTTGCTGCTAATTACGATTCACTTCTGCATTGGATAACGCTGTCAGAGGAGATAGGATAAAGAAAAATAACTGCATAAGTGCA
>JANIJG010006762.1:89023-113774 GCA_024611175.1 Megaceryle torquata
GCTGTCAGAGGATATAGGATAAAGAAAAATCACTGCATAAGTGCACATAATTTAGTTAGTGCAGGTAAGAATCGCAAGAAGTATTTTCTGGCTTAGGCTTTGGCAGGTGTAGGCCACCAGAGAAAAATCATTGCAGGATTACACGGTTTGACTGCTAGTTGCACGCTAGCACTGCCTTGTTACTGCTGTTGTTGTTTGGGTGGGACTAACCCACTGTGGGTTTTACTGAAACCTCTGTTTTGCTGTGGAAACAATTTCAAGGATGAAGCTACCCAAGCAGTGTGATCCACTCCACTAGATCACAATCACTTTATTCCTGCTCTTCCTTTCCTCTACTCCCATCCATATGCATCCCCTCATTTTCACTGAGGACTCCAGTGCATTGTTGAAGTCAACACATAGCAGAGAGAGCACGGGGGACCTCAGGAGAGGTGAGGGGAGAGAGCAGTACCTCTCCCTCACAGCACTGGCTAACTACTAGATTGGGTCAAACAAACCTAAATTCATAACAAGTGCAGAACCTTTTAAACAACCCCAATGTATCTTGAATCAGCTGCAATGTTCTTTACACATCTCAAAATCCCACCTAACACCCATTCTAAGCATGAAGTTTGTTCTTAGGAACTTTTCTTTGCCTAGTGAAGACGTTCTGCAAGTGGGAAGGCACTCAGAGCAAGCTAGAGAGCACTGGAGTGGTACCATGGCATGAAAAACACCTCAGAAGTAGCAAATTGCTTCAAAATATATTGGAGCCTGAATGATACCGAGAGGCATGTAATTTCCAGGCTTTAACATTTAAGTAGGTGTTAAAGGCTGTCAAGAGAGATCTCTACAATAATCTGGTTACCTTTTAGCCGCTAATTATCACTTTAGTAGGCAGAATAACTACACTCAAACTGTTTAAGATTTCGTTTAAGGGCTTTAAAACTGTGTCTCAGATTATCATCAATATGTTTGGCACTGCTAATGTGGAAAGGCAGGCAGGCTTTGCAGTGCTTATATAAATAAATCAAGCATTTACTTGTCCCTCTGATACACACTTGAGCGTGTTTAATTCCCTACTCTTTGCATAAGCATCCTACTATATTATAACAATTAAAAGAAAATCTTTGGCTCAAGCAAAGTCCGCAACTAAGACACCAATCATTTGTGTCTGGTGCTTAGCGTCTCTAGTTGTTAATGCTTCAGAGTCCATATCATTTAATGAGAAAGACCATCTTTCTTTCAGACAGCAGTAGTACACTAGAGCAGGCACTGTCTACCTTGCTAAAATAAAAGGTAACAGCCTCCAAAAGTTTCATGGTGAAGATGGGACCCTTAAACTTTACCATGTGGCAAAGTATTTTTTTTTTTTTTTTTTTTTTTTTTTTTCTAAGCAGAAAAATTAGACTGCAGGAGACTTCCAGCCACTTTATGGCTGTGCACTATAGTAGCCTTATCAACGTGAAGGTAGAAAGTCAAGAAGCTTAATTCCTTGGGGTTATGCACTTTTCACAAACTCAGTGGCTGAAGACTTTCCAACAAGAGACCATAGTCCACAACATACGAAAATATTAGATTATTTCTGCTCTGCCCACCAAGTCACCCTTCAAAGACCCGTTGACAGAGATTATAAACATACAGTGATTTCATCTGCTACATAAGTAGTAGACTAAAATAGCATCTAGATAAATGAATACGTATTGCAAGCTACACACACAGTTTGGAACTGACATTTTCTTTTGCTTCTACTAAAAAACACCATGAAAGCCAAATAAAATACAAGAAGATGGGAACCAAAGGGGAAGGCTGGAAATTCTGAAATACCAGCCTTCTGCTGCTACTGCAATTTCTTTAACTGCAAGCATATTCTGAGTGGGGAACTTCTAGTGATAGTAAAGGATTACTTATATCAGAGAGATCAGTGTTGCAAATCCAACTTCTAATATTTTTAGAAGCAGGACTGTCAGATAGACAGACAGCCTGTGAGAAGCATCCAGCCAGCTGGAATAATTTAATCCAGCCTGCTGCAGAATTAGAGTAGTCTGAACTGTTAAATCAGAAACAGTGACTGTGTCACTGAGACCTTCTGTACATGTTTGACTTGCCTGCACGGTTCCAAATAACCTCCCTAAAACTCCTAATGTCGGTATTTTTTTTATACCAAAACATCTCCTTTCATTTGATAAGGTCCCTATCTTCTTCCCAAACATTTCATCACCTAGAAGGTGAAGGTTCAGTTGTGCCTCTCACGTGGCATTTGGCAGAGGACTCTGCCTCCATTTCTAACCTGTGGGGCACAGTTCTGCACAAAAGCTTCCATCTTCTCCATGCAGTTCCCTCCACTTACCCCATCTTGACATTCCTCTCCCAGGTTGTTTTTTCTGTTTTATTCTCTAGAGGAAGCCTCGCTGATGTGAGTATTTGTGAGTCTAGCATGTCTCTCCATCCCATTGTGCTAGCACATAGTCCTTCCTCTTCCTTGGGAATTCAATCGACCTGCGATATCACTGAGCCGAGAGGACAGGAATCTCCTGCTTCTTCAATAAGCACATTTCTACAGCTGGTTACAACACAAAGCAGAGCAAGATGTAAGCCAGCCCCTACTACACCTCATAACGCTGGCACTCCTGCCAACAGATTACAGAAGGAAGTTTGAAATTCAGATCTGTCAATTGCCACAGGCCGTCTGTATTTTGGAGACTTTATTGGAAATGATGCAGGTCATTTTTAAGTACTTCAGCCAGAAGATAAGTTTACTGTAGTCCAGTGCTTATTAATGTTGAAAAATAAGCCTCTGAGGAAAGTACCAGATGAGGGAACACATGTCTAATGGAAGGGTGGTTTAATAAAATCTCTATAACCTTCAGATTAATGTTCAGCTTCGAAGGAGAAAGTCAATAGGATAATGAATTAAATTGCTATAGGAACAGAATATAAATCAGGAAGAGGCGGTGGTATTGTCATCACTAAAGTAAAGAAGACTATTCACATGAGTAATTCAAAATCAGTGGGAGATGAACATGTGCATTAGTTGTAAGAATGCATCTCTGTCCACCCTAAAGATTACAGGTGGCTTCACCCAAAATGTTATAAAATATTCATGTCCATAAAAGGCATCTAACGTCCAAAAGGCACTTATCATCAACACATGCCTATTGTGTTTTTCTAAACCAAAATCAATTTTATATTTTAATTTAAATGGGTTTTTATTGCTGGTTAACATAACAGAAAAAAAAGATTGAACAATATATTAGCCCAGATTGAGCGCTATTCACACCTGACTGCTGTGTGTTTATTTAAGAGCTCCCAGTCATCCAATGGAAATTCCTTTCTACTCTCTGTTGGCTTTATTCAGAAATTAGGCACTTTAACAGAGATGTGTTTTAGTAGCAGGCTCCCGGTTGTCTATCCTCTAAAACTATGTGGAGATGTAATGGCCACCTTTCCCTCTGGATAGCAGAGACCTTTAGATATAAAATCATGGTCCATAGGGAAAAAAAAAAAATGAAAAGGATGCTCAAGAAAGAACACTGAAGAGATATTCTAGACAGCAAAGCTTGCAGAGACGCATACTCAGAATCCTGTGCTATTTTATGAAATGACACTTATCAAAAACATTATTAAATGTTCCCAAAATGCTTCCTAAAGAAAATTGAGATCATAAATCAAGATTCTAAGTAAAAGGGGTTTTTTTTGACTAGGGTCAATAAGGTGCTATGGTTAATACACTGCTGTACCTGAAGCTAGCAATAAAATAAAGTGAAAATAGGACAGTATAAATGGAATAGGAAAATAAAGGTAATGCTTTAAATTACTGTGTATTTTTCTGTCAGATGTGGATCATACAGTTCCAGAACCACTGCATGAAGTAACACATAATAATTAACCATAGTCTGTTGATAGAAATTTGCAATTTAGATTATGCAGCCTTATAAACTGCTAGACTGTGGCCTCGCATCCAGGACCGTAGCTTGAGAGCGAGCAGAAGCTAGAGGGGCAGATCAAAATGCTCTGAGAATCCTGGGCAGAGCGGAAAACCTGAGCATCCTGTATGCTCTCTGCCAACCTGCCACATTTAAACAAGCCTTCTACACATCTACAAATACATCACATGTAGCTGCTATCTGCTCAGTAGGAAGAGGCCTGCAGTGCCTCTCAGCTCTGTGCAGTCCCAGGAGCTTGCAGTGCAGCTACGCTCTTGCAGTCCTTCAAGTCAGCTCAGCACCAGCCTTCTGCGTGAACCCAAAACCTTTCAGTGAAAATGAACATAAAAGTTTGGAGCACATAGCAACTGAACAAGTAAACTTATCCCCCAGTGGCTACATAGGAATATATAAAGCGACAAGCTACAAAATATAAAATATCTGCAGGTTTCATGAGATACTGCAAGTAATTTCCAAAAATCTAATACTAAAAATCTGAATGCTGGGTTTTGTTTCCCAGATTTCTCATGTTATTTTGTTCTGTCTCTTGTGTACTTCTGTTTCTTAAACAATTCAAAGCATCTGAGTTGCACATTATATAAACTCACATGAATCACGGACAGAATTGTGCAGAAAGGAGACAACAGAGTGGTTCCTTGAAACCAGAAGTTGAAAATAGTTGGAAAGCCAGGTAGTAACTGAGCCATCTAAACGTCCATGGCTACATGGCAGTAATAACACTATTCAAGTACCAGTCAGAATAATGTGTTGACATCCAGATGTTTTGTAAGCAGCTAATGGGCAATATTTAAAATGCAGTTGGCATTCATATCTAGGAAGCCTCTCCTTTTGAACTACTCTATTGAAAACCACTAGAAAAATTACATTCCAAGAATATGGAACTGAAATTTTTGTGGTATATTTTACATCAAAACGCAGCAAATTTCCTACACTGGTTACATGCCAAAAATGAATCTTAATCCCTACTGACCCTCAAAAGCAGTTTTATCTTTAACACTTCTGAAGTGGAATAGTTGACTTTTAACTTATGTTCCTTCCTGTATTTTCTTGGCTAGACAGTCATGGATAATATATGCTTGTTAAATAACAAATCCCAAAACTCAATAGCCAGGAGAAGTTATAGAATCAAGTGAAGGTGTAGCAACTATAAATCATTGATCATAAATATGTAAATAGAAGAAATACACAGCAAGTAAAACTCATTTTATATGAGTAGCTCCATTGCTAGGCAATGCCAGTGTACTCTTGCAGTCATGGTCTTACATTTAGTGCCGGTGTAGTCATACTGCCATCTTTAAAGGAAAATTAGATTCTAGAAATAGCCTGGTTTATCCTTCCCTTAGGAAAAACCTTACACAAATCAAGTTATATAATGTCCACACTTTATATCAGCAATAAAGATTTTTACTTCATGTATAATCAGCTTCCCATATCATAAATATTACTATTAAAATTCAAGTTATTTTTTCACCTAAAACTTGATTAGCAGTGGAAATACAAATGAGAGGGTTTACTTTTTTGCAAGGGGAAAAATTTATACTTCATGCTATAGGTCTAAGTGTGTATTTTATGATAGTAGAGATAAAACAGGAAAAGTTTAATGGTTTTATTTGAAACAAATTGTAATGGGATGTTTCTCTTGGTGTATAAACCACAGAAGTTTAGTTATTGCACTGAGGGAATCGGGATTGTATCTAGTTACAGATATGGCTCTCAGTAGGATACAAACTAAGAAAGAGATACGGGGAAATAGCACTTGAAATTTAAGAAACTGTATAGGCAGATTTTTAGAGTGGTTTTCTTTGTGGTGGTTTGTTGTTTGTTTTGGGGTTTTTTTTCTCTTTTTCATTATCCACACATATGTGGGTGCTCCTTGCCAGAAAACTTTCCTCCTTTGGAAACTACTTTTCTGAATCTTAGGACCTATCCATCCATTAGCAGACTTGTAGGAGCTGTCGGAACAAATCACAAGCTCTATGACCTTGTTAGTTTATATTAATGTAGCATGTGACACAGAAAAATATCTGTTGCATGGAATAATCAATACTGAATTTCTTAAGATAGTGAGTGAAACAGATCCCTTTAGTAATAAATATATTTTTGCACATGTTTACTTTCCAGTTACCAACTGTTCTCTTTTTGTTGGGGAGAGAGAAGTGGAAGAGTGTGTCAATGTACAGAGAACACAGTCTGTCACTGACTATAATCTAAATCCCTTTGGTGCCTCAATTTTAAAATCCAGCACCATAAAGCAATAAGGTGGAGTTTTTCTGCTTAGAGTAGCAGCTGTAGGATTTGCTGTTTTAAACCACTGGGACATTAAAACATTCAGTACTCTAAACCTCCAGTGTCACTTATGAAGTATTTGTTTTGCTTCATTCCAGATTATTATCATTTGCTTGGGGTGACTTTACTTGCTACAGAATGATTATTCTTTAATTAAAGAGTAATTTACCTCTGCAGCCAAAAAAGCTACCCTCATTTTGAAATGGGTTTTATGCTACTTGGCAGTGATTTTTCCATTACACTTCTAGTAAATTTTTACTTTTTCCCCAAGCAGATTCAATCTAACATTGCAGAGAAAGGAGGAGACAGATTAACTTCTTCTACAAAAGGTCTTGCAGCTATTATGGACAAGTACAAAAGAAATAAAAAGCAAGCATATGTGATTTTTTATCATCTTTGCAATCTACCAAAAAAAAAAAGAGTAAGCAATTACTGTAAACATTACCCTGGACAAAATTCTCATGAAGGCAATGGACTTTTGTTTGAGGTAAAGCCAGATGATTTATTATTTATATACTAACCCATGGACATCAGACTGCCAAGAAACATAACATCATTTTAGCCCAGTCTCTCATAACTGATACTGCCCGTGCACTGAAGGATGAATGTTGGCAGTCAGATCATCAACAGGGGCATCCAGAGTTAGCAACAGATCAGATACAACACTTGCAAGATATGGATCCATCACCAGCAAACACACTGAGGTTCCTCAGACACTTTTGTGTTTGGTGCTGAGCACTTGCACAGCCACATGTGTCTTGACTGCAACAGCTTGTTTAATGCATAAGAGGAGTCAAACCCAACTGGTTCTGAGAGCAAATGTGGCTTTTATAGCCCAGAGAGTGGGGGTTCACTTTGGAAGCTGTTTTATTCGGTATTTTTTATGTTACTCTGCACAAATGGAACAGCTTCAGACAGCAAATGTGACCCTGATTTTGAACAGTCTAAACTTGGTGATGAAGCCCTAGCGTGACCTGGGTTGCTGTGACTTGGGACCTGAATGGTGAGGAGGACCACATCCTCCTAGGACTAAATTAGCCCAGGAGGAGCTCCAGCTCAGAAATCTCCCTCCTCCCTGACAGTAATTACTGATTTCTAATGCACAATAGCAGCCGTGAACCCTTACCATTAGCTCTCTGACCTTCTGTTTATTTCTGTAGCTTCAGGCTACTCCTTTGTTAGATCTTTGTCCCTTATCTTATGTTTAATAGTTTCTTATGAGGCATTTCGGTATCTTCATAAAAAGCCAACTATATCATGTCAATTCCAGCCGCCTTTTTATTACATTTTCAGGGAACGCTGTGAGGTTGCCGAGTTACAGTTTTCATTTAGCATACTGACTTGACCTTCCACCATCACTGTAGACCTTTCCTTAATTAAAAGCACACAGGCATACACTGTCTCCCAGAAAGTCAAAATACTTTAAATTTGAGGTATTTTATTTTAACCATCTAGGTACTTCCAATAGAGACTGAGAATATTTTTCCTTTAGGCAAAATTGGGATAGATAATGGATTAGGATAGATCTGGTGATCTATTACAACTACATTTTCAGTTTCAACTACAGTTTCCCAGGCATACCTACCTTTAAAATAGCATGTGAGTGTTAGTAGGCACAACAGCAGTGTTAACACTGGAAAATTAGAACTGACAAAATTAAACCACATTTCTTTGAAGTCCATTTTTGTCCATTTATTTTTTCATATCTCACCTTTATCTGTCCACACTCATCTCTGTATAAACTCAGCTGGACATTACTGGACACACACCTGCCAAGATTTGCTGGTCAAAACTCAGTAGAAATTATTTCATTCTATTCAGTTACTTTTCAGTAGTTTGGTTGCTTTTTTTAATCTAAATGCCATGAAAACATTTTCTAATGGACGATTTACCATAGGCACATTAGAAAAGCACTATATACAAATTACTACTCTTAAGTTCTATCAAAGGCAAAGAGAGTTCTGGATTTTAGCTAGAAAGGACAAGTCCATTACTGTCCATCTCCTCCCATCATCTCAAATTTTATTTACTCTTTCTTATCAAAGTGTGAACATGCTGCTGCCATCTAGTCCCTGGCAATTCTGCTAATAACAGAAACAGTTGGCAACACAGTCTTAATCTGCTTAACCTTCAGTATAGGACTGGTCAGAAACAACTGTCACATTCTCTCAAATGCATAATTCCTATGAATAAAAAAATGGTTGTGGTTTGTTGTTTTCTTTTGTTTTTTGCAAGGCATATTCAACATGAACAGTATACATTTGGCATATTTTTTGTGAATTTTTGCTCCCTTCACCTTCAGCAGTTTCTTTCCCATCTCCTCTGACAGTCTAAGCCCAAAGTGATCAAGGTCTGTGCTATCAGTCCTACACAGTATGTCCATCCCAGCCTGATACTTTGAGGTCTACTTCCAAAGCACAGTATGTAGGTATGGTCCTGAGAGGTCCATCATTATTCATGCTTATACCAGACTTAATCTTACAGCATCCATGGCTACAGGAGCTTAGCCACCCAGTTCTCATTACCTGCTGTGTTTCTACTTCATACCATCTAAATTTAAAATACCCCAGTGAGGTTGTGTTAGACAGAGTTTTCTTCCTCCTGCCCCAATCCACCCAACTATCAATGCAGTGCATTTCACCACACTAAAATTCATTACATAAAGCAGTACAGGAGCATGGCTTTCAAATAGATTTCAAATTCTTATGGGAATATGCATAAATGAATCAGCATATCTGTCTGAAATAAGGAATTCTGATCAGGAAAGGGTAAACCACATAGTACTAAGCGTAACCCATCTTCTCTCAAAGCACTTGACAGAAGTAATGTTCATTTCTTGCTCTTTTCACATAAAAAGTGGGGAAGGGTCAATAAAATATCATAAATATGCTACCAACATAAGCATAGTTACAAATACATCAAGTATTTTCAGAACAAGCCATCACGGGTGAAATCTAAAGCTCTCTATACCACATATTATTTCATCAAGACATACCTACACTTCTAAGATAGACTCTAATAAAGAGACAGTCAGAGCTCAGGTCCCAATTCTGCATACTGTGAAATCACTTTGTGGCTTTAAGGTTTGTGGATTATTTCTGAAGAGTATTGGGGCATTGACCTGTGGAGCCAGTTTTACACAAAATACAAATTACTACACCAAGACTGCTCCAGTTAGCTAGATTTCAGCATGTTCTGTTTCATTTTTACCTTCAGAGCAGTGGTTGCAGTGAGGTAGCTAATGGACAAGCTCAGGAGAATGCTGCTGATGTGGTTTTAAATAGCACAATCAACCCCTGCCCATTCCTACTTTAGGCATGATTAGTGCCATGAAAGAGGCATCAGACAGGAATATTTCCACACACATCCAAGGTTGCAAACTGGAGCCTAACTGGAGGAGTTGAGGTTGAAAGTAGCATTCTTTATAGGAGTTTTAAAGCTCCCATGCTCTGGATACCCAGATCATCCTTTGGCCATATGCCTGTACCCACAAACAAAACTTTATAGATGCTTACAACCCTGCTGAGGGGAGGGACACCACAGAGAAACCTACAAATTACTGTAAGGTAAACAAGACTGATGAAGACATCAGATCTCCAGACTCTTGGCTAAATCACAAAACAAACTGTCAGGAAATCAGGGGGGATTTCTGATAGCCTCTGCTTGTGTTTCAGCAAAATTTCTTTGAAATCAAGTTCCTTATATGAGGTACTTTGGTTTTGACACGTAAGCACTTCCCAGCAAAACCCTGGTTCAGCAAAAAATATCCTAACTAGTTCTGCTTATGATTAGTGCAGTGCCTTATTCTGTGTGAAGCCCAAGGGTGTGTTCAGTTAAGAGGATTTTCACTGTTTGATTTGTAGCTTAGAGCCTCCCTATCTACTGTTCCTAAGTCACAAAAGGAACAATAGAGGAACTGTTCTTCCTCCTAACTGGTAGAGCTATTCCCTGGGGCAGTTAATTAGGGAAAAAATAAAATAAAATCACTCTTATTCTTCCAGATTCTAATGAATGTCTGTTTCATTCTCATAGGATTTTCTTTAAGAAATCCAGGAAAATGATGAAAGGAAAAATGGTAGGGTACAAAAAAAAAAAAAAAAAAAAAAAAAAACAAAAAAAACAAAAAACCCAAAACCACCAGTAAAACCCAGTATCTATAGTTCCAAAAGCCTTTTTCCTGTAGCCTATTTGAAAATACATACTACTTGTTAGATATACTCAGTACTGGAGCTCAATACTTCAAAGAAAGTTGGAAATGTTTTGTTACAATTCTGAGCTTTCAGGCAGTGTGCTGGGGGTCCACCCCCACAAATATTCTTATACAGAAAAATCCCCATAGAGCTAAGTGAAACCATGGGCATACCAACAAATGTAAAGTAAGGCAGGATGTGTTTACAGTGCAATTGTTACTGTCAGGAGCACAATGCTGTGGGTCACAATACAAGGAAAGCAGGATGCATGCAATCCCTGAGATTTAAAATATTTTAATCCACCTCAATTTAAAATGTTTTTGCTCCACTGCGATCTTATATATGAAATTCCCATTCATTTCTTTCTTAATTGATGTATGTACAGTATTGCCAAAAAATATTCTAGAAATTACTAATACTGTAGAAATTACCAAGTTACTAGAGTAAAACCAGAATTTTTACAAAGACACAGACTTCTTTACTAGCATGGGAGAACATATCAATTTTGTGATGCCATCCGTCTTTCAAATGATCTTGTAAACTCATCAATATTTTGGTTGTGATCATCAAACAATCTTTGGGCAGCTTGAAGTAGATCGATTGTAGCTGTGCACTGCTAGATGGTGTTCCTTATTTCGTGCTCTGAAAATGGCAGCTTATAACTCAAAGTGAATGGCCATTATTAAATCTAAAGATGTACATCGTTTAAAATAAAAAATATATAAAAAATTGGGAATTCTAGAAAACCCAATAGAATTACTGAGCTGTATCATCTTATATCAGCTGAAAATCGTCCTTCAGTGTTTGTGAAGAGAAACATAAAAGTGCAATGAAGAGCTGGAAGAGACCATCTGTCTCCTTTTAGTTTGTTGTTTTGTTTAGAGTTGGGCCTGAACCAAAAACCCAGTTCAGACATGTCCAGTCTTTGGAAGCTGTCACGTGGTGGTCCCCTGGGCTATTCAGAACTGCTGATAGTTACTCACAACAGACACTAATGATAGCCCTTTGTAATGCTTTTCGTCAGCTGCTTTACAGTCATTACCACATTCCCCATTAACTATCAATTACCTTGCAGCGTGATTATTTTGCCGATTTTACAAATGGGTAGACTGAGACAGAGACGCTGAGTCAACTGCAACCCTGACAGCAACACATGGCATGGTGAAGACCAGAACATGGCATTTCAGGGTGTTTCAAAGTCCTGGAAATTTTGGCCCCCTGATTTCTGAAAATTCATTCGTAGTGGTGGATGGATCTCTTAAACAGGCAGGTCTTGCAATTGTTATTCCTAATAGCAAAATTTAATCACCCCAATATGCACTGCACTGGGCAGATTACAATATCCAACTATGTTAAAGGAGAATCATGAATTTCCCATGGTATACGCTCAGTTTTCTGCCACACAGAAAATCTTATATCATCTATACCTGTACCTGTCTCTTACCAGCTGCTTTCTGAAGTTCCAAACTTGTAATGTAAATACAGCAAAAGAGACAGATAAAAACTAACGCCAAATAGAGAAGACCCTAGTATAATAAACATGCCAAGCTAAGTAAATCTCAAAGTACTTTCTTCTGAATTGCAGTAGGAGCGAGCATTGGCAATATCAAAAGTCAATGAAGCAGTAAAATTAATTTACAAGATGTATCCTCAAAGTTCATGGGATGCTGATATAGTAAATATCTTTTAAAATGTCTCTAAATATATAGTAATTTTTCTTTGGATGTATCATCTCAGATTTATTGAGCTATTTAATTATTTTGACAGTTTTCAAACTTCTAAGATGTTGATCTATCCATGTTGATCTATCCTGATCAATAGGACTTGTTACTGAATAACTTTATCAAATCGCTGTTCATGAAGCAAATAGAGCAATTTATCCTTAACATGCACCCATTTAATCTTTATACATTCCTTACACAATTCTTTTTTGTAGAAAATGAAGCCTTACCAGTTCTACAAAACAAACTGCACTGTGGTAACAACAGTAAAACAATTATAAGATTCTCTTATAATTTTAATTCATATTGGAAATCTATTTTACAGCAGTGGCACAAACCTGGGGGGGGGAAGCCATGTATGGCTGTGTGAACACTTCCAGATGCAGACAGTTGAACTATTGCCAAGAACTTGAGAAAGAACAGCATAGTCTTTTAATCTGTGACCTGCTGCAATGCATCAGCTTTTTGGGACAGCTTTTCTAGAGTGGTCAGCCCAGGAAGACCTACAAACTATTTGAGATGCAAACAGGAGCAATTGAATGCTGAGCTGTTTTGAATGAATGATCCACTCTTAATTACTGAATAGGTGAAAATATTTTCTTTGTTGCTTAAGAAGCTGGTTTTGGTGTTTTGATTCATGGAAAATTTTCCTCCCTCCCACTCCTATTCTGAAGCAATGGGAGCAGCTCCCTCTTTAGGTAGATGGTACTGTGGAATCGCTGAAGTCTTTCTCGCTTTTATTGCTGCTAGTAGTTTTACACATCTCCCTGTTTGCTATTAACAGTGGAGAAAAAGGTAGGAAATGAGTGTCTGGAGAGGTGACAGACGCCAGTTGATGGCCGCCTGTCTGTCTGTCTCACTGACTGCAGATGAGTTAACCGTGGCAGCAGCATCCCCATTCTTACTTTTATTCACTCTAAAGTTTTGCGTGTAGAGCTTGTTTTTGTAATTTAGATAGGCCTTTATGGTCAAAGATACCTTACTGAAACAGAGTTCATGGAAAAAACCAAGCAAATACTGCAGAAGTCATTGGCAATTGAGCAAATCAATAGCATCAATAACATTGTCTCATCTACTCTGACACAGTGGCCCATAACTGAACTGTAGCCAAAGGAACCAAGTGTTTTATCAGGTTCCTTTTAAGTAGTAGGAATTACATTGTCAAAGTAAATCTATTTTTATCGGTTATGAAATTGTGTATTCATTAGACTTTCAGTTGGCTGAGAACAGTGTAATTATGCTGGGTGAATAAAGCTATGAGCAAGCTACTTCTGATTTTCTAGGCCTGCACAGTAACTTGTCCCCGTTCCACTCACAAAAACTCCCCTTGATATCAGGAGGATTTGTGATGGTTACCAGATGCCAGGCCCCACCTCCAAGGTGTTCCTCTACTACTGAGTATAGAAAGTACAGCAGAAGCATGAAAGATGCTAAAAAATAAGTTCTATTATTCCTTGCTAAAAAACTTAGAAATACCAGCAAAGACAAGGACATCAGATCATTAATCAGAAGTACAAACACAGCACCTTCAGATCACTACTCAGAGTATGAGCAGATCTACTTGTGTCTGTTCTCCCAGTTATGTTCTGTGTTAAAGGCAGCTCATGTCATCTTTTTTTTTATACAAACACTGTATGAACTTGGTAGCTCTTCAGATAACACAGAATAAACTTTGCTAAAAAATTACAAAACATAACAGTTTAGTGCTCCAAAGCTGGGAAATGGGAACAGATAAGCTGTTTGGGCATCCATTAGTTTATTTGCCCAGTCTTTTTTTGCCTCCCTCTCCACTTTCTCACCTGATCTGCCACAGAGATCAAACAGGGTGAATCACATAAGTCAAAATAACTCGGAAGATTGGGGATTTTTTTCAGCCACAACATCTTTTCTTTGGAATTGCAGCATCTCTCTGTCCTTTTAGACTGTACATCAGCGTTGCTCTCCTCATATGCTAAAAAGCTACAGAATAACATTTTAAAAGCACAAATACTGCAGCATTTGTGATCTTTTGCATTCTGAAATTAATTATTCTAATTATGCAACATCAAAGCTAAAACAGAATGCAAAGACACAGTTTGGCACTCCAAAGGGAAGGTGCAATATCATAAACCAGCCAGAGCATCTGAACTTATTTCTCTGTGCTTTCAGAAACACTAGGCAAGAGCAACCTGTAACATCATCAGAACGATGGAGACAGTAGAGCAGCAGAGCTGCCCTTTCTCATTGTGATGGCCCCTCGAAAAAGCAGCAGTCTGGTTTCAGACATGCATTCACTAGCCTCTGAAGACCACTGTGAAAGGAAACAAGGACCGTTTTGCTGGTCTAGGAAATGCACAGTGAGGAATGGCACAGCCAGATAGCAATGCTAACCTGAGAAGAATGACCAATTTGAAGTGACAGGAAGACACTGGACAGAAAAGGGCAGGGGTGAGGTTTGGAAGGAGAAATATATGGGTCTGAACATGGACAAGGATGGTGTCATCTGCTTAGGTGGCACGGGCATCATTATAGGAAAGCATGGAAAAGAGCATGGCTCAAAAGAAATCCAGTCCGTGCTGGGCACGTCCATCCACTAGCATGCTTTTGATTTCATCTTTGCATCTGCTGGCAGCAACCACAATTGACAGGGCCTATTGGAGCAAAAATTAAGTCTATTGAATGAAAGTGGTCATCTCAGTTCTGTGCAGAAATACAGGCTGACTTGATAAAGCAGCTGAGCTTAGTTGAAATTACAGACAAATTGAAATTTGGACTGGAGCACAAGAGCCAACAGCAACTTTATATAATGTGTTCGAGAGGTGTAATGCCCTGAAGTACTAACAAATGCATTTTTGCATTTCATCCCAAGAGTCTTACAGATTTTTTTTTTTCCTGGAAATGTCCTAAAAATCTCAACATTGATGTTCAAACTCGCAATTATTTTGAGCAAACCTATTTCCCTGGTGAGTTGCCCTCTTTTCTTCTGCAGCAGATTTCTTCTACTTGACTCCCAGTTCTGCACAAAGTGATTTATTAGAACAATTGCATTTTTTCTTTCCTTCTGGAAAGTGTCAGTTTCTGAACAAGATCAAATAATCTCCTGCGCTTCAGTACTGACTAATTTTAATTATTAAAACCTTTCTCCCAGGAAAAACTCTTCATGCTGTTTGCTGAGAAAACAGCAATTTTTATTAGAATTCAGGAACTTTTTTTCTTGAGGAGATTGGGGAACACTGGAGACAGTATTCTGACTATAAACTGGGCTCACAGCTCAGTGACTTATTTTTAAAGAGCAGGAAGAACCAGCTTTATTCCTTTCCTTTTTTCTTTTCCTGCATGTCGGCCTTTAAACTTGCAATAATGGCCTTTGCAAAGGCTAGAGTAATAGTGGCCCATGATTTGTTATGCAGTAAAACTTAATTATATGTATTTAAATGAATTTATAAAGCTAAACACATAAATATATACTACCTTTATTAAAATCAAAAATCCATCTTTTATGAGGTATCTTTCTAGTGATATGCAGTCCCCATCACCATAATTTTATATGGGAACCTTTCCTCACAACAGCCTAGCAAATTGATACTGTTAGAGTGTCAATGACAAATATAATGGCTACATTCATATTATAATTTCTCACATTTAAGTTCTCATGTTTTTGCATCATTGACAAATAAGTAAATGTTTTAGCAAGGTAGTAGGATAATTACACTATTGCTCCATAAGTCAAAATCTAAAGAGCACTATATGCGTTTAAAGTAGAATACAACTTTGCCTACAGGCGTGACAAACCAGCACCTCTTACCACGACAACAAATTGTTTACTGTAGTGTAATGAAATAAAATCCATTCTTAATGATGTAAACTTGACAAAGTAATAAAGTAATACACAGAGTCAACATGATCTCCAATTAGGTGTCTGCTTTGGTTGAAGAGTTCTTAACACTACAGTTCGAAGAGCTGGATTTTTATCTGCTGTAATTTTCAGCACTGTTTCATCTGTGCACTATAAGACAGGTTCTCTTTTGCAGTGCAAGAGCCCTACCACATGATAATGTACATGAAGAAATTCAATAAAGTAAGAGGTGGCAGGTACAACATTAGGACGAAGAAACTACAGCTATTCAAATTTGTGAAGAGTAAGTTCACAGGGGGATAAGGAGACAAAACCCACAGGTGACATTTCTTGTATTAAATGATCTTTTCTTGCCCATCTAACAAAGAACAATACCAGTCATCATACACCAACATTCATAAATATTCACTTCATGTTGTGAGATGGGCGTAAATCCAAAGCTATTTGCCACAGTCCAGCAGCACAGTCACACAGTCAGCACACACATTCCTCACTACCTGGGAAAAGCAGGACCCACGATTCACTCTAAAACAACCATCCTCCCAAAGGTCTTTTGGCAGGTGGAGGGACTGCTCTCGGGGATGGGAGGAGGACAGGCAGATCTACTGCTCTCTGCCTCCCTCTCACTTATGATCAGTAATGCCACTAAAAGAAGTAGTGCTGTGTTGAGGCAAATTTAAGCCGGTTGTTGCAAAGTTGCAGCTGTACCTTTCACAATCCCTCACTTCATTCAGGCATTAATCCCCCGTGGAAGTGACACTGCAGATCCCCATTCAGTTAGTGTTTCAGGGGTCCGTAGATCTTTCAGTGGGAACTTGAAGCTACAAGAAATTGTATGTGATATTTGGATGACAGAAACATTCTGAAGGTCAGGCCCTTTGCCAGCAAGAATAAGGAGCTGCTTTCATAGCCTGAGTGAGGCCAGGCTTTCTTCCAGCAGAAAATAGTTTACCACACGAAGAAAATTAATTTCAAAGACTTTTAACTGTATCATCACCCAAATTCACCTCTTCTAATTGCGAAAAGTTCAACAGTCTAAAGATGTCTTAAAAGAGTACAGCATTTTAAAGCATGGCACATTCCTCAGTTTCTTTAAGGGAAAATACCTGTTTGGCATTTCAGATATTTCCATGACAGTATTTTCAGCATTTCAGCTACGTAAATTAACTTGCGAATGAATACACACTGTGTTTTCTAATGGAGGAAAAAAAGCTTTGACTTCTGTTGCCTGATGTAGAAAGCCTGCTGACACAAACTGCAAGTGTGACTTTACTGCTCCCCCTTTTACCACCATCACATCCAAGCATATTCTGAGTACTAAAACGACTCTGGACTCATCTACGTTTTAAAGACAGACGTGTAAAACATTCGTGTGGCCAATCTGAACTACCACTGCTACATTCACCACCCTTCCCAGTGAAGGGCTGAATGACCTGTTAAATGATTCCAGATACATAACAAGGCATACTGTATCATCAACACTCACACACAGAGTCCCCAAAGCACCCTGTACTCCGGAACCTCCATTCCACAAACCTCAAGCCCATTAGGCAGACCTTTTAAGGTTAGAGATGATGGACCACAGCTTCACCCTCTGTTCATTCATCCCTCGATCCAGTTCCTAACCGAAGCACTATTCACTTTATTACAATGAGCCTGTCTGCATAAGTGATTCTTCTTCGCCCTTTCGTCTGTTTAATATTCACATCTCACTGCTTGAACATATTTCTATGGAGTTGCAATTGGTCCTCATTATTTTTCACTGACCTTCACTTCTTAACTTTAAAAACTTGTGAATAAAAGTGTAATTTGTGGGCATATTCACAAAGGTATCTCTCAGCTTTACTTCCTGATGTTTAGATGGGATTTTTAGATTGTTTCTTCTTTCTTCATTTACGTTACACAGACATGACAAACTGCAACGGAGAGGTCATTGGCGTTTAGCTAGTCTGGGCAACAATTACCAATGAGTTCAGGAAAGGTTGCTACTGTGCTGAAACACATAATTAGAAAGTTTCTGAAACAAATAGAAGAGGAGGGGTTCTTTCATTTCTTGTCTATGGTAAGCTGAGACGTTTATTTGTTGTAGATGCAGTGAAGCAGCTTTGTGGGTTGATATAAAGCTGGAAATTGCAGAAAATATCTTTAACAGAGAAAACCACTGTTAGATCCTTGAACTTTAACCAACCACAGTATAATTAAGGCTATCGGAAAGGCTTCTGTGATCATCATCTTCCTCTGTTTGTTTGCAAGCGGCAGTATTCTGAAGTTGTGTGGCTGTACTGAACTGCTCTTACCATGTGGCAATTTTCAGTGCCCCTTACAAGGCACCCAGAGGAAGGTGCTGTGTGTGTAATTTCACGCCTTTTTAATTTATGCTGTACTGCATTTTTTGCATAGGTTTTGCCAATATTCTACTTTCTTTCACCAAATCTGCAGATAGAGCTAAAAGGCTCCCTTTAAACTGGCTTAGTTATGATTTGTGTCACTTATGTTTCCCACCAAGTACAATGCCACTCAATTCATGTAGAAATAAGATAATTTTGCAATTGCCTGCCTTAATCTGTACTATCTCATATTCTTAGAAAATTCACGTCCTCTTGTTTTGTCTCTGCTCATTATTTCTCAACTTCAAACTTACTTTTTAAACCACAGTTGTGAAACTTTCTCCTATGTAACTTACATCAACAAAGGCAGTTGTACAACCCTTCGCTTTTAAAGACCCTTCTGGGATATTCTTAAAGAAACAAAAAAACAACCAACCCAAACATCCTTATTTTCCGCCTTCAGGGTAGATTTGTGCCATCTTTCCTCTCTGTTTCTGTCTCTGCACCTTAAACAGAAAACCCTAGTGTGAAATTTCTTCAAATGATTTCTAAAAATTTGACTCTAATATATTATCTCATCTACTACAGTATTAATATCCTAAAGGACCTTCAACAATTCAATAAAATATTCATTCCAAAAATGCTTTTGGCTATTTTGAATGAAGCTGAGCTTCCTGAAACTTTTCTGTGTTTGAGCTCTCAACTTACATTCAAGGATTTAATACCTCAATCACTGGCAATTATATCCATTTCAAATTCTTCACGTCTTATCAGGCTTCAAATGTTTCCCTGTTATCTCTCTTTAAGATGCTGGAAATACAAGCGTCCCACAGTCTCCTGACAAAACTATTTCTATTCTGAGCTTCTTTTTCCACCTTTTATGGGTGATGTGCCACAGATTGTCATGGATCAATAATACAAATTGAACTTCGTAACATGACATTCATTATCTAGATGCATTCCCCAACATCATTAATGTTACATCGGAGCATCTCCTAACATTGTTACTGGAGAAGCACAGCCATTCCCACGTCAGAGGTGGCAAGCTGGGCAGAACTGGTAGGAAGATTTGCCTAAGGGCAGAGAACGAGTTGAACACAATTTTCTTAAGTCATAGGTGAGCAACCCAATCACTAAAGGGGAAAGAGATTCTGGAGAGAAAAGTATCTGCTAATAAATCATTCAGAAAGATCCCCTGAGACTCTGTGTGCATTTTCACATTTTTCAGTGGATACATTACTAATATTTTGCAATTCCACTGGTTTAAAACAAAGTCTTATCTCACCAAGTGCATATGTCCACATTGGCCTTCCCAAGCAAGACCATCTCCCATTCTTCCCCTCCTCCCTGCAAGAGCAGCCAATTCCCACACATCGGGTGCTAAGTTCTCCTTCCATCTTATACTTGCCAGCAGGGGAGAAGGGGAGGTCACCAAGCCACACACAGTGGCAGAAGCATTAATGACAGACAGGGTGCCTGTGCTAGGCTGAAATCAGGCAAATAAGAGAGCATTGGAGTATGAAGGCAGGATCTGCTGCCCCAAGGACTTCCACAAATCTCAGATGGACTACACCAATAGCTTCTTAAAGTGCATCCTCATTGTCATTCTGTGCTTTCTTCATCTACACACCTTATTGACATTTTAAGAATATAAAATTCCATGCTTCATATTTGTCACAGAAAATTGATATTCTTAATTTAACAACATAGCTTTATACTCAAGAGAGCAGGTAAAACTGACAATTGCTTTATTTTTGCCTCTAGTTTGCCATCCTAGCACTAACCTTTTCTTTGCTTGTTAATTAACATTGGGTATATTAAGCTGGACCTTTTTTTCCTACTAGATTATAAGAGGGTAGAAGGAATAAGACCTAGGTGAACAACTAGATTTTCAATATCCCAAATTATATTAACTTTTTTTTGCTCATTATTTTATTAATGTCTGTTATTTTTCTGCCTGGGCCCATCGTGGCCACCCTTCGAACAAAAATGCAGCTACAGATGGTACTTTGGCAAGGTAGACTGAGAGCTGTAGTGGCATCACACATTGTTAGGGAAGGCTTGAACTGTTAATGCATCTCTGTCACATAGTTCGGCGACCTTGCACGTGTGTCCTTTTGACTCAGTGTATCGGCGTAACAGAGAGAATGACAAAAAAAAAAAGCATCACTTGCTACTTCACCATATTTGACTCACAGGAACCATTTTCTGCTGATTTCTGGACTGATTGCTAAAGAAATACAGAATTCTCTCAGAAATTCAGAGTACTGTTATGTAACTGAATCTCTCAAAGGGAGTGTTTCTACTGAATTCATCATCATGGTGTCAGAGCATCTGTTGTATTTAAAAATCACAAAACAATTTAAATGTAGTGTTTAGTCAGAAAATTCTGCATGAATCCAGAAATGATGATAGGCTCATCTAATAGCCTTATTTTCCTGCATTACTCCTGTTCTCTCTTAAGATGTAACTTCTGTAGATGATAGATTGGGTCAGTGCCAAATTACAGCTTGCAATGAAATTTTGCATTAGCCAAGACATAATTCACATTAAACGTTTGAGTCTAAAACTTCATTTTGATCCTGACACAAAGTGAACTGCAGAACAGTGTCATCTATTCATGTTTACCCAGTTCTTGCTCATCTGCTAACAATGAATGACAAGAGTGGTTGACTGGCAGGTCAGCCAAAAATACCCCACGTTTAGAGTAATCGTCAGTGGAAGGCTTCAGCAGTGACCACCCTGTCAAAAGCTCTCCTGAAGTCACACAGCAACCCCCGTCACAGACACATCAATGTACCCCCGGGACTCAATCTGAATTTTTTCCTTCATTGTGTTTCCTACTATCTAGAAGGGAGTACAAACAATTGTGACACTTGCAGCAGTTCCGGCAGGAATCCATCACCTTTTGCATTTATTTCTTCAACCTATCGTTTACTTAATTTTCTGGTGTTAGCACAAAGGTGATAAGTCCCTATAGCAAATTCTGAGACATGCACAGTCAGTCTGACCCCTTAAGCTAGTAATTTCTACTTTTTACTCCAGTCCTACAGGTGCTTAAAAGAAACATCATGTTTTAAATATTGTCTAAAATAGCTTTTTTTTCCATTGTGTAAAAATAAATAAATAAATAAAAACAGACTTAAAGAAATAAGAACATATAAAAATATTGAAAATAAATACTTTAAATTTTTCCCCAGTTGATTCAGGTATGTTTTTCATATTTTCTAGCTGCAACAGTTGTGTATAAACAAGGAGTAAGGTCTGTTAGTAGCCTCATCAGCTCAAATGTCTGTCCTGCTTCATATCTGATTCTCACCAATCTCTTTCTGAACTATGACCATACACCTAGTTTGAGTATTTTAGAACAGATGCACCAGAAAGCTTAAGACACTCACCTTTCCTTTGTATATCTACATCTAAAAATAGCTACTTTAAACCTAAAGCAAGAAATGCTTCTAAAAACAAAACAAAACACCAAACCCACAAGAAACAAGGAGTCATAATATATGCTGAGAATACCACACAGTGTTAACTGCTCACCAGGGAACCCTGCATGAGGCTCACCATGGAACACTATTTGTTGACCAGAAATACTGCAATTTAGTTATTGTTACCAACTGGTCTAACAAAGCATTAGACAAGTGCTAATTCCTAGCTTGTCATTATTTCTAGTAAATCAGATTTTGCAGCCAAGTATAGTTAACCCCTGACTGCATTTCCATTTCACTGCATGATGCCTAAGTGCATTTCTCTGCACATGCTTTTATACAGCTGTCTACTCAGGAGCAGAAGAAAACAGTTCCTTCCTTGCATTCTTAGTCTTAATAGTTTAAGTAAAAAAGAGTTATAATCTTCTTTGTTTATCTAGGATACAATTGCTGGCATATTGCTATAAATGTGGATGACAAGCCTTTCTATTAAACCAGTATTTTATAGGCATTTATTTTAAATCGTGAAATAACTGTCAAAAGCACTAAAAAAACAACAAACCACAAACCACATTTGTCAGCAGCAGCCTAAAGAACCTCAGTTTTAATAGAGACCATCAAAGAGAGTCAGATAGATAACACTATTTCAAACAAAAGTTTTTTGCATTTCTCCTTTCTTATATTAAAATAAGTTAATCTTTTTAACTGATTTTAATCTTAAAACGACAGCAGTCTGCTAAAACACTGCATAAACTGCTGGAAGTATCAGTGGTCATGTAAAATTTATTTTACCAATTTACCAACAACGTAAGAGTACCTCACTGCTGTGGGCTTATACATAAAATAACAGACGGGTAGATCTATAGATTAATAAGTATGTGGGTAATACCACCTTGGCAGATACTAACATTTCATGGTAGAATACCATGTGCATGAGAAAAAAAAAAATTATTTTTTTTTTCTCAAAGACAAATGATGTGAATCATAATTTCTTTCTTCTCAAGCAGCATTTTTCTGAGCCCACAATCCAAATCAGGACCAGAGGTTTTGAGGAGCCTGGTGCATGTTGTCACATACAGTGCTACACATTTCCATGAAGCAGGAGGAACATATAATTTAATTTAAGACAAATCTAAAAATATTTTTGTCTGCCATAGAAATTACACATACTAGAACCAGAGGACATTAACAAAAAAGACCAACCAACCAACCCACCCACCCAACACATTTCTTTCACAAAGCAAGGACCTCAGATCTCATACCTGTTCAGATCCACCAAATTAATATAAATAACTTAGATGATTTGACATTACTGTTCTTTTCAAAGGGTTTTGCAAGACCTGTAAGAGCAACTGTAATTTACCACTAGAATATCAACTTCTGTTAATGAGTTTTAACTCATTACAATTATTTTCCTCGCTGGACACCTGCCATGCAGAAATTACATTTCTTCTGCTGCTTTTATTAAACTTCAGATAAACAAAAATGTATCTTTTTTTTATGAGATCTTAGCCACTTTTTACAAGGATTCTGAATCAAAACATTTAACTTGTATTATTGAGCAATTTCATTTGCTTTTGCTCCCTGCTGGGCTGGAAACATGCTTTGTGCTTACTCTATATCAGGTATCCCAACAGTTTATCACATCGCACAGCATAATACAAATATTATAGTAACAGATAAGCTGTTACTTGCTGCCATTTATGGTTTAGCTCCTTTGACGTTTACAAATCAAAATGTTTAGGCACTCATTTATAACACTTCTACGTGAGAATAAAGGGCACTCCATTATTCCCCAGAGGCCTATCTGGGCGTACTCAAATTTCCTCAGTTTCGTATTTCTCCATGTCTTTCTGCAGCAGAGCACCTTGGGGTGATCTAGCATTTATAAAAGGGGTATGCATGCACACTAGATCAGAGCTCTGTAATTCACAGAGAGTCTTTGTCCAAGTTTAAAAACTGCTGAAAGATTGCTGAAAAGAGTCCCTGGCATTTTTGGCACCCACAACCATCACCACACTAGACTGCCTCCTGTTGCTTAACTGAAGAACCTTGGTCAAATGCTACACAGAAAATATCCTGCTACTAGTTCTGCCAGAAGATGCATGTTTCACATGGGCGAAGGATCAAGAAAAACTCCAAAACACACTGTGGGGGAAAACCAGGACGATAAGAGTACTATGCAGACAGTGCTGTACAGGCAAAGAACAGGCTATTACCATTATAAACACGCAGGCACGTGTTTGGAAAGGTCATTAGAAGTTTTCCCCCAGTGGCCAGAACATGAGCTTTAGCATCAGCCTATCAATATTATCTTTCCCCAAATACACAGCCTACCAGGCTGAGGAGAACACGCTCAGGAGATTACCCCTAATACATCGTCATCAGCTCCTGCTGGCAGTCCCAGCACCAACTTCAGCTGTCTAAAAAGTGCTGTGTCTGCTCCCGGTCCAATGCACATTCTTGGCTGATGGAACAGGGGCACATTCTGGATTTTCATCAGCTAAAAGACAGTAATTAATCTTAATTCTCCTCCCTGAAAATAGAACTTCTGTAGCTTGAGGACAACAAAGAGCTATCAGTTGTTCTGTGGCAAATTAATCTTAAAGAGGGAATCTTCCAAAGAAAATCAATAGCTTATAACAAGATCCTGTATTGTGTTTGAGACCTGAAACTGAAACCAGAATCAAAAGGTACTTGCAGCATTGCAAGTTTGCTCTTTTGTGCTTGGTTTTTAATACAATGTAGTCATTTGAAAAAGTGAGATTTTCACATGAGCAATATTAGTTGTGTAGCTTCACTTTCATGGAAGACTCCAGTAATATTTAATACAGACTGTAAGATTATAGGTATTTCAGGAAACTTTAAAGAAATTATTCTCGAAAGAAGGAATTTAATAGGAAATTATGGGCTTTTATCCTGCATGGAAAATTCTACATCTAAGACATCTTTATTAATTCGTACTTTTCTAAATTAGTCTGTTCCATATGAGCAGCTGTGAAAATGATGTCTCCTTACATGTTCATTTTCTTTTT
>JANIJG010006762.1:113866-137139 GCA_024611175.1 Megaceryle torquata
ACAGAGACAATGACAGGTGTCAGAAGAAAAAAAAAGTCCGTCTTCATTCAGCACTGGGATCTTTGAGAAACAATAATGCAGAGCAAGGCAAGGGGATCTTTTCAGACTATACATAGACTATATATAGCATACTCTCCAAAACGGCTCATTACCAAACTGAGATGTGATAAGGAGGGATGGAATGAGGCAGAGGCATACAAACCCAAAGGAATGAGAAACTTCAAATGAAATCCACTTGAAAGCACTGGTAAAGTATGCCAAAGTTCTCAGAGAAATACTTGTATTGTGAAGACAGGGGGGCGGAGAGATCATTTCTAGATCAGCAAAAGAAAGAACTATTCTAATTTCTAATCAGTTCAAGTCTGTTAACTCATTCCCACAAATTCCCACCTCTTGACTGTTTACAGCCTGAGGGGTGCGAGTTCTGCACAGAGCGAATTGTGCCTCTTCCTGACATGGAGAGAGGTCTCCAGCAGAGCCAAGACACTTATCTGCTGAGGCCCATACCACACATTGCAATACAATGTGTTATGCAAGACTAGAACTTCACTGGACAGTGAGCTTCCTGAAGCGCGTCTGGGACAGATAACCTGTATGTGGTCATATATGCCTCAGAAGTTTTATTTCCACAAGTCTTATCAGTAAAAATAAGAACTTGACATTGGCTCAGGATTTCCATGAGCGGAAGGAGAATTTGTCTATACTTGTACTTGTTCCTGCACAAGACATTTTGATCTGTTAAATAAAGTTAACTTAATTCATTGTTATTCTGAGATTTTGTTCAAAAGGAATTTGAGTCTAAAGCAGATTTCAAGACTTATTTCCATGCTACTGCAGAAGTTAGCTTGCTTGCCAGAGTGAATAGTTGCACATTAAAAGAAAAATATGCTACTAAATCTTAAAACTTCAGTGAGCACACAGACACCAGAACCACGATGTTATCAAAGTTCAGTAGTACCACAAAGTAATGACTAATGAGCTTATAACCTGTATGTGCTGCAGAGTAAATGCTCTCATTAATTCTTTACAAGACCTTTAGAGAACAGCCTGCATTCATCCTGCTTCCTAGCTGTCAGACTGTAGTAGATGACTTCATTGGCTACTTCGACATTTTTACTTTTTCGTTCTGGTTTGGTTTGTTTACTTGCCTTAAAAAACGCCTACTGTGTGAATTGTAAAAAGGTCAACCGATAGTTCCCAATGCAGACAGGGCAAAAGTAACTGAAATTAACACATTAAGGGAGTAATTTGGACCCTGACCTTTTTTTTTTTTTTTTTTTTGTTACCTGTAAATGATAAAGCTCCTAATCTTACTAATGCAAACGTTATCTTTCCTTTCAGAATTGCCACTACCCCTTTTTATATCAATGTCCAAGCACTAAAAAAGCATCACTAAGGGATTTGGGGGATGAGGGAGGACAATGCTTGGTGGATTTTTATATTAGGAAAGCTCATCATTTCCTAATAAGAAGAATACATTTTGCAGTCAGGGCAAAGTATTCAAAACAAAACCATCTGAACATGCCCAGTGTTTGGACAGATCATTTATTTCTCAACCTATCATAGGCTGAATCTTATAGTGGTGTAGGTTACACATTAATTGGGATGCTGTTATAATTCAGATCACTGCCAGTACTCCTGTCGGTGGCCACAGATATTTGAATAGCAAAGCAGGGCTTGGGCTTTGTAATGATTGCGTGCTGCAGATCACACACGGAGGTCATTCTTGCAGAGAAATCCTTACAGTTGTATTTCACTACTGAAGCACCAGACATTGCATTCATCTGAAAGACAAAGTCACCAGTGCAGGCACTAAACCCCCTTTCAGTGTTTCTTGAGGTAGTTATTTTTTCCTGGTTATAAATATGGGATGCACAATAAAATGAAAATTCTTTACTGGCATTATTAGTCTTTGGCCATTTATACAGTTAAAAAAACCCTACCAGACATAAATCGCATTAATACTCATCTTGTTCACAGTATTTAAGTCCAGAAATTTCAGTGGCCAGCCTTTAGGTTTATGCCATCACCTGGAGGACACACCTGATTTTTAAATACAAACATCAGGCTGATGCAATTCTGAAAACACTGGGACAATGACCTTAATTTTCTAATTGACATCTGAAAACTTAAATAAATATTTCCAGGCTAAATAAAGCTAACTAGCCTTTCAGGTTCTTAGAAGTACTTAACTGCCTTGTACATAAGTTCATCTTTTAAAAAAATTAAAAAAAAAAAAAAGAGAGTTCGGCTACAAATTGCAATATGAAATGTCACAGCATCCAGTGATCCCAGACAAATCAAATACCATTGCTCTGGGTAAGACACATTCACATATTCAGGGAGGGCGATGAATTGTGCCTTCGTAATTTAAAAGTTCCAGCCAGTCACAAAACTAAAAAGCAGAAGAAAATCTGTAGGAGCTCAGGTGAGCCTGGTTAACAACCATACAGTAAATGCCTAGCCATAGGAGCTTTTGTAACCGAGTTTGTAAAATCTGGGGCCAACGAATATTAGTATTTTGAATTCTGCAAATGCTGCTTCAAACAGTTCCAAACCCGTATCCCATATGTTTCTTCAAATATTTCAACCCCTGACTCCTGTGTGCTTGGCTTGAGGCTGAAAAGTACAGATTACTCGATGCCCCTGGCAAGTGCTGTTGCAACAGGGAAATGATGTCAACCCCTGCAGTGCAATTCATAACTTGATGTGGGTAAATTCACTTAGTGGCAATTTAGAAGAAAACATGCTGGTGCTGTGCCAGTTGGAGCCAGATGGTGACTGAAATTATTAAAGTCATGCGTGCTGCAAATGCCTGAAAAATTGCAGTTACAAAATACCCTAAGCATAGATGGGATCCTAATACAAACCAATTGGTCCATTGAGAGTATTTGCAAACAGTGTATGGTATGATTTGCTACTGTTTAATTGTAATCTTTCCCTTCCCTCTTTCCTAGGTTCAACTAATCCACTATAACCATGAGCTGTACACAAATGTCACGGAAGCTGCAAAGAGTCCTAATGGGTTGGTGGTAGTTTCCATATTTATGAAAGTAAGTATTCAGTATTATTAATACCTAACATATAGACAATGGAAATTTTTTCCCATGAGCTATAAATCTAGGATTAGGACTCCTCATTCTACTATAGCAATACCCAGAGGCTCTAATCTGGAATCCAAAGACAGCATTATCTTAGGAACTGAACACACAATCTCTACTCCGAAGCATTTACAATGTAATACAAGGAAAATTAAAAAGGATGAAGGGAGTGAGTTAAAAAAAAAATCCCTATAAACATCATTCATAACACTTTAATGGTTGTAACAAAAGGTTCTAATTTCTGAAATTGGGTATTTCTTCATGAAGTGTCATTCATTCAATTAAAAGTACATTTCTCCTAAGAAGCTGAGGACCTGGAATAGAGGGAGTGGATGTTCTTTGGTAACATTACTGATGTTCCAAAGTCAACAGAATTATTTTTCTCACACTGTTACTTAAATCTTGAACTATGAAAACGGAAAGATCATTAAAAGTATAAATGCTTAACGTCTTCTATTTCACAGCTAGGAAGACATGATTTTTTTTGTCATAGTTTAGTCTCCATCCTATTTCATCCTATATGGATAGTTAGGTCTATAAATTACAGTGCTCTAGCACTGAACTCAAAGCTTCAAATTTACTAAAACCTCCCTAATTACACTGAAGAAACATTTTCTTTCATTTTATATAAAGAAGGCATTCCCTCCCCAGATGTTGTTCACATTTTGCCATTATCTATCTGTTTCATCAGTCTAAAAAAAGCATATTTTTCATCCAAAATTTATTGTATTATGACCCAACAATCTGACTTGAATTTGCACAGAAGTATAAAATTGAAACAAGCCTTCAAAATGCCCAGCATGCCAATTTTTTTCTAAATAATGCATCGCTCACATACTTGCTGAGTTGCACACCTCTTGTAATGAGCAACAAAATTTAGTATCTGCCTCATAATATTTTTCTCGAGGCCTCTCACTGGCATGAAAAGATGTGTTCTATTTTAAATGTCCAAAGTAGTTAGAAGAACTAAGTGGAGAAGAAACTGAATTTCCACAAAATATACCCTGAATTGAATTTTCCTGATGGCTACCTGTCAGAGATAGATTACAGTTTGTCAAATAGCCCATTTATTTTCCCTAATCCTAATTAAACTTTTTGTGACGCTTTCTGATAAAATAAATTTATTTCATTCTGGATAAATGCTGATGTACAACAGCAGCATCCACTGCCTGACAGAAAAACCCACCTCACCAAATATTTGAAAGACAAGTAGGATATTAGAAGGTTAGCCGTGAAGTTAATAAAATGTCTCCAAAAAAAAATGACACTGATTTTCTTGGTAGCCAGTAATTTAGCCATTTGCAGTGTCATAAAACCTCTCGTTATTGTTAATAATCAACAATGATGGTGTTGATAAAATACATACACCCCACCCCCAAAACCTCCACAACACATCAATGCCTCTAAGCCCTCTACCATTTTTCCTCTAAAACCTCTGCAGCTTATGCTTACGTTAATGTAGGCTGAACAATTTATGTGCGTGTATACAGAACTGTACACATTTTTGTGACTGTATATGGATGAAGTTTAGGCCTTTCGTACCTATGTGGAAAACAAAGAGAAGACAGATTTTATCTGCAATTTAAATAGTCTGCTGCAAGGAAAGTATATTGCTCAATAAATAGAAAAACAGCATACTACAAGAAAATCCTGCCTAATTATACTAACCTCCTGCAAATGCCATCAAAGCTGTTGGAGAAGAAACCAGTACTCACACTTGTATTCAGACATTAACTTCCACTCATCCTATTCTCCCATCCCTTTTTCTTCAGATTTATTTTTAGATACCAACTTTCTAACAACTTTTGTTAGAAAAATGTCTAAGTAATTATTTCCTTTTCCCACAACAGTGAAAAAAGGGTAGAAACAATTTGGAGGAGCGGCAGGAGAGAGAGAATGTGTATGCAGATAGAACAGCTACATAGCCAGAAAGGGAATGTTTGTGAAAAGATTTTGACATTGCACATTTTTCCCTCCCGTAGGTATCTGAATCATCAAATCCATTTCTAAATCGTATGCTTAACAGAGACACCATAACGAGAATAACGTATAAAAGTAAGTTTCTTTTAATTTACTATGGCTAACAGCTATATGCTTTTAGTATCCAGTAATGTGTTTTAGCAATCCACTGAAACAAAAGGCACTTCATTATGGGCAAAAACTACAAAGTTTGCATTGGCAGCAAGTCTGCATAATAAACTTGGGACCCTGAAAAAAATCTAGTAAGGTCATCAGTTCATCAAATGAATTTTGAACTTCAAAATACATTTTATGGTTGAACAAGCAATAAATTAATAAAATTATACTTAAAAACTTATACTGTATTCACACAGAATACTCGGGAGAAATTGCCTACTGTTCACAATAAAAATAACACGCAGAACAGCCTGGATTATATCAAATCAAGTTATGTCAAGATTCTGCATCATTAACTGTGGATTTAGTATTCATTAATGCTTTCCTTTTGTACAGAAAAGTTATGACATTTCTCTTCAACTATTGCTGCATTTAATGGGTGTATAAAGAGGTCATTAACATAGCATGGATATTTGTTGTATTCATATTTGGGAAGCCTGTAGATGATAAAGCTCACTAATTCCATATTAGTATATTGAACTTGTGAAAACCTGGAGCTTAAATGTCAGTGAAAATTAAGCTAGTTTAGAGAAAGTCATGAAAAATACATATATCTGAATTGAACAAATTAAACCTTTTCTCCTGAAAACGTTCTTCCCCTTGTCTAATATTCATTTGAATTCTAAGCAGCCATTAAGTTAATAAAATAAGTTAAATGATACCAGAATAACTTCCAGAAAGTACACAGCAAACTGAAAAAAAAAAAATATTGTAAAACTCAACCTTCATTTGTTATTCGTGAAACAACAACTTAATATTTTTCATTAACTTGATCAATATTGCTTTTCTTTATATGAAAACTGTGAGCCAGTTGTTTATAACTGGAATGAAAGTGGTTGTCAGGACTCCAGGATTTGGTGCACAGTTCTGTAAGTTAAATATATTGTACTATATACTTTACAAAAGCAAAACTTTGCATCTGAAGCTCCAGAGATCTCCAATGTCTATTTAACTTCAACAGAAGTAACTGAACTTTAGGTTTGTGATGAAGTGGCTTGTAGAGATTTTTACACATCACCCTAAGCACACAGTTTGATTTCCTTCCATGGACTCCATTGTGTCCCCCTCCCTGCAAAGCCAGGATTGCAAAAAGTGTAAATTTGTGACCAACATAAAGTGAAGCACAGAATTTTACCCACTGATTCCTGACCAAGAGAGCACTAGAAAGATTCTGAGTCTTTCCATATAATACAGAATTTGAACAGCAAAGCTAATCCAATCCCATTCTGAAGTAGTGAGTTTCTTATCCTCTCCTACAAGACAAACATTTCTTCCCACTAATATTTTGCTAATTTTACCTTAGCGTTAACAAATCTTGTCAGATCTTTGGTCCAAATAAGAGGCCTTTATTATGATAAAACGCTATTCTCCATGATACCCATAGAAAGGAAGGCAACAGAGAGTTCCCCTCAGAACACTTTTTCGAGATTATTGTATCAATTTGAAATGTCATCTTCTCTGCATGGAAGCAGCAGATGATTAGCACAGTTTTTAAACTGCCTGTCTTAATTCCTTGCAAAAACACAGCAATACTGTAGCGTAGCATCCTCCTGCCTGCCAGTGCTGCTGCAGCATCCTGGAGAGGAGAAATGATCATTAAGACTGTATGTGCTTTTCCAGGCTCTTTCACCCCCAGATTATATATTCCTGGCTTCTCTCTGTGAATGAGACAGAAGATCTGACTGTACCTCTGAAGAAGGCACTTTTAAAAACATGCATATGTAGGCCTGTCAGGTCTCACACGCTGAGGAAGGGAGGACGCCTGCCTCATTTTGCCTGTCACAGCGGTTATATCCCATGCATTTATGTGAGCATCACAGCTTTTTTTGTACTTGTCGCCCCACATGCTACAATGGCTGGCCAGCAAACCAAAGATTGGACAACTCATGGTGGCTCAGAGAGGCCATGATTAGGGATATACAGCTCCACAGGGCAGGAAGGCACCAGCATCATCTTTCCCTGCAAGCACTCAACTATCACCCACACCAGCAGGCAAACACAGCTTCCCAGTACAAAATACTTTGTATGTTGTGCTTGTCAGGGGTCACGCCTCCTCTTTGGAGCTGTCAGCATCCTATAACCCTTCACTGGTTGTTTTGCCTCTTTAGAAGAAAAATGCAGTTCTATTCACACCTAATTTGCGTTTACTACGGGAAGTTTCACATGAAGATGAACACCTAACATAGGCTGCAAAATCGATGATTAACAGAACTCTTAATTTTTAACCACTATTATCACTAACAAGTTTATCTATTAAAATGGAATCCTCGGTAGATAAAATGCACATAACATTCCACAGGACATGGGGTTCCTTACTCTAGTAACAAATATTGACTGGGAATTTTTTCATGTAAATTTGGAACGTGAAATTGTTATTGAAAGTAATTTTGCACTTGTCTTGTGTGATGGATTATAGCATCATTGCTGAAAACTAATTTTACCCCTTATATTACAAGGATTTCTATTCTGCCTTTAGCAGTTGGAGGTTTTTAGCTTATGCTTTAGGGGTCTACTCCTGAAGTCAATATTCAGTAGGCTGCTGAGAAAATGACCAGTCCCAGTATGCTCAATAGGAGCATGGAGCGCACGATAAGTGGAGCATAGGTTCAGAGTCAGGACAGTTAGCAATATAACTAAGGCAGTGTTTTTAAAGAACAGTAACAAAATTAAGAGCTATCTATGCTGCCGCATTAAATTTCTATGGGCAAACTGCATTAAAAGGGAAATTTCTACTCTTGGATATTAATGGCTACAGTGAAGGAAAGTGGACCCTGAGGAATTTTTAAGCAGATTTTAAATGCTTATTTTATTCCGTTATCACAGCCCAAAGAACCTACTGTGAACTATTTGAAACAAGTGTTCTTTCAATCTCTAAAGAAAAACTGCTTTAATATTCCTCTAAATATGACATTTGGGGGGTAAGTTAGCTTTCTTTCAGTTTAGTTATGCTACATTAGCTTTCACCCAGTGTTTGGATTAACATTGGAAAAAAAGTCACATTTTAGCTTCTCAAAAACCCATATGAAAATTTGGGCTTGTCATTCTCCACCAGAATAGTGCCACAGGTTCAGCTAGGCAGAAGAGCTGTAAGGCTCTGTGTTTCCTCAAATTAAATCTTTAGCTATTTTACAGATAATGCACAAGTGAGTATAGTGTTCCAATCTTAAGATATTATCCTGAAAAAGCCTAAAATTCAGGTTTCTAGAAATAAGAGACCATTAATTTCTCAGGGTTCATGTTTCAGTGCATTTTCTGAAGGACTAAGCTCTTGCAGCTCCTGTCACAAGCAGTAAAAGCTCAGGAGGCTCAAACCCAGCCCCAGGGGACTAACCTCAGATATTCAAAATGAGTCTCGGTCAGCCTGGGTCTAAGTGACTCATGAAGGCTCATAAATGGGAAAACCATTTCAGGGTTAAAAAGTTGAGGATCTCTATATTCTTTACCCTGTAAAACTAATGTAACTAGAGCTGTACTTTCCCTTTTTGAATTATCATATGAACGTAGACCAATTGGACCTTCCTGCATTTAGTAAATACTATATGCCCTATAAATACTGTTGTTTTGAAGAGAATACACATAGAATTCTCTGTGAAAAACAGACCTCACATATCTTTTGCAAATCTAGGGATAAAAGAAGAGAATTTCCATCATTTGCTAAGAAAATTTTCAGAGTCAAAGCCTTTATGTAAATGAATATGAAATCTAATTTGTATAGAGATGAGTTCATGAGTTCAGCAATCACCCTAAGGCACAAGCGAATCAGCAAAATGTGGGTTGTAGATAGGAATGGATCTGAGAATCTAGTAAAGGCTGAAGGCATTTACTGAATGAAGTTTATTGCTGGGCTCACACATGGTGATTTTGACCATTTTGAACTACGTATTTATTGCAAGTGTAAGACAAATATTGCAGTCTGATATCGGTGCAAATGCACTGGTTCACTTTCAGTTCCAGAATGGGAAACCTTTATCAAGATGTGGAGGAAGGGAAGCAACAGAGCTGTTCACGGGAAGAAAAGTTGATAAGCTAATGCTTATTCTGCAGTCTTTGCTCGGGTCATTTTCAGGGAGTCATCTGACTTCCCACAGGAATATAACTCATACAGGCATGAATATATACTGCTTTTACTTCGCCAAACTCTTTTTATTTCATTATTTCATTCACTCCTATCTTACTCTTCTCATGAAGTGATATTTTCCTCCAGTTTCCCATCAATCACAGCTGATAGATGTTGACGGCATAATTCACTGTCTCTCCTTAAACATATTCTAAGTGAAGACAGAGGCAATGAACAAAGTTTGGACCCACTTTACTGCTAGGTGCTGGTGGGGGAAACAGCCACATGTTTTTTAGGACCTCGCTAAGCAAACAGGATAACCTAAGCAGTTGATCCAAAGCTCAGTAAGGTTAAGGAGATCCTCTCTTTTCATCTTGAGTACTGGCATATGTTAAGCTTGCCTGAAGGAGCAGGAGTACCATGCCCCACACTGTACAGGCCATATTACATCCCTTTGTTATGGTCTGAGAATGACTACACACTGTAAATTCACAGACAAAAGTTAGAGGCCCGTATCAAAATAATGTATTACATTCTCTATTAAAGCAATGTGAGGCAGTTCCAAAAATCCCCATGATTACCTGCACTAATGCCAGCACTAAATCTGTTTCTGTATCTTCCATTTGCTAATTAGTCCTATCATTAATAATCTATGCACTGTTCTGAACACAAATTAGTCAACTAGAATGCAACACACACAAAATCTCTCTCATCACTATCCCTCATCTATATTCATCTTCAGTTAGCTTTCCATCTCTTGGTAAGCATTCCAGGGCAAAATCTACCTTGTTTCAATTGTTTTAGTCCAAGTGGATGCAAGAAAGCAGATTTGGGCCTTAGAATTTGAAACTATCTATTCTGACAGACTCTGTGCCATTTGGAGCTAACACACCACTCTCCATGGTTCATAAATAATAAACAGGTTATTCATGTGGGAAGGGATAAATGTGTGATGACTCACTGAAAGCAGGCACTGGCTTGAAGAAATGCATTAATTCTCTTCTTGTGTAATTTTAGCAAAATTACCACAGCAAATGTTTTTAATGAATAGAACACAGGTGTGTTAACTGTTAAAATTTAACATCATTTTGACTCCAGTAGTTTTACACTTCTGTCTGGAGAATTTTGGGGTTAGAAAGACTCTGTATCCCAGGCCATGGGCCAGTGAAGGC
This sequence comes from Megaceryle torquata, assembly GCA_024611175.1. Lineage (NCBI taxonomy): Eukaryota > Metazoa > Chordata > Aves > Coraciiformes > Cerylidae > Megaceryle > Megaceryle torquata. The sequence continues at coordinate 124,333 of JANIJG010006762.1, forward strand.
TGAGGACGTTAAAAAAACATGATAGTCAGCCACCTACAAGACACTAATAGTACTTTCCCCTCTACTTGAGGATCCAGCTAAAAGCAATTACCCTGGCTCAAAGTCCAAGAACATGGCAGAATGTTGTACTTCTGACAGACTTGAAAGGACATGCCAAGATTATATTTTGTAAAATAACAAACATATAAAATATAAACTGACTGCGAGGCACTGGTCAATGGGGTATAAATGTTACACTTTCACCTTGACACTAATTGATGCCATGACCACTAATATTTCTACTCTGAAAGTCTATAGCATTCTGACTGCACTGTGTCAAAATAAAATAAGTCACACTTGCTTTGCCCATGTTTTTTCATTTTCTGTTGCCCAAGACGGTAGTCTGAAGTTGGTTTGTTTTGGTTTTTCTATTAGATAGTATGAGATAAGCATTTTGCTCATCTAAGTTTTATCCTTCAGCTACAATATATGTTAAATTCAAGTTAAATTACTCTCTTATTTAGGTCTTACACATTTCATATTTCTTCCATTGGTTCCATTTACAAGCTTTTCAAGGAACTCAATGGTCAAGGAACTGCTTATCTTTAAAAACAAAAACAAACAAACACAAAACCCACAAACACCCCAAACACCAGAAACGTTTGAACTTACAGTCAATGAATAGTACATGAAAAACATCAGAGAATCCAACAAAAATATCTAGATTATTGACATTGACTTAAAAGATGCACTTGAAACATTTCTCATTAGTGTGGGCAGTGTTTTCCATTTCATTTGTATTATCTTCCTTGTCTTCCATTAAAATCAGTTCCCGTTTGTCTTGTGTATTGAAAGGGGAAATGCCTAAAGATGCAGCTTTCCTTGCCTGCCCTTCATCACTCACTCTACAAACGAACCATCTTGAACACGTTACATACAAGTGAAAGAATATAGAGATTTCACAATATGGCTCAAACAGCCCATCTTTCTCCAGAGATACACAGTAGCAGTAGCATATTAGTAGTAAAATGTGTATATTCCAGATTATTTCCTATTAAGGAACTCCTACAGTCTAAGATTTGGCAGGAAAATCTGGGCTCCAGTCTTGACAGCACTGCCAAAAATATTATAGGACCAGCATTACACAGGGGAAGTAGTGCAGATAGTATAGAAGAGGATGAGTCTTAAAAGATATAACCATATCTCATTATATTTTGTACATGTCCACAGAATGAATTGTGTTGCAGAGGGATAGCTCATTAATTCCCAGGGAGAGTTACAATAAAAGCAGGGCCCCCAATAAGCTTCCTTCCAGCATAACTTTCCAGCCTGATTTTAGCATTCTGAGTGAGCTTGCTCTGCATCCGCCCCCATGGAACACATGAAAGGCTAGCAGGCCTCCTAGAGCAGCTTTATTATCATGCATTAACCTTAACTTCCTCCTGTGGTAGAAGGGCAATTAAGTTTTAACTCTCTCAGCCTTCCCAAGGCTTTGTTGAGCAAAAAAATTGTTAATCACTGCAAAATGCGGTAAGTCAACATTCTCCAAAGACTGCTGCATCTAAATCAATAACTGCAACTTCAAGAAGCTTTTATGTCCAGTTCTTAAATGTGATTCAGAGTTCCACTGTGAACACTTGTGCCAAACTCACAGAAGCTGTGTGTGGGCATCTAAAGTAGAACTTGACCCAAACGCTATTAGTGAATGCACGTAACTTGTTCTTGTCCAAACTGCTGGAGCGTTCAGAAATGTGAAATTCATATGTCACCTTGATATTTTGGTAAAACTGATAAGGATGTTCTAGAACCATTTTTTTTTTTTTAGAAAGGGTGGGATTTTATTTGGTCAAGCTATTCTTTTATCTCAATTGTTTTTCTTCTTTGTTCTCCAGATGATGCATACTTACTACAGGGGCTTAATATTGAGGAACTTTATCCAGAGACCTCTAGTTTCATTACATATGATGGGTCAATGACAATTCCACCCTGCTATGAAACAGCAAGCTGGATAATAATGAACAAACCTGTCTACATAACAAGGATGCAGGTAAAAGTAGTTTAAAAATTACTCAATGTAGTATAGTTACAAAAGAGTATTTTAAACATATATATGTGTAGATTTTTCATACAAAATCAGGTTCAACCGTTTGCTGTAGAGATCTCTGCCTGCAATTTATGCATTTCACAAAAGCATGGAAGAATTTTTTTCCAAAATGAAAATATTAACTATTTCTGGCTCCCTGAGTATCTGTACACATGGACACACACACACACCTTGAAGTGGGCCCTACTGCCAGTGAGTGTTTGAACCAAATGGTTTCCAGGAGTCTCTTCCAAACTAAATCAATCCATGATTCTGTGAATATATCTATGGGGATTCTAAAAAACAACATAACACTGGCATACAAAAATAACTGAGGTTACTGACTATAACAGAGTACATACTTAGAAAAAAAAACCAGACAAATTGTGAGTGACATTTGTGACTATTTAAATACATGTCAATAGCACATTAATGTGACAGAGGTCCAATATATGGGGCATTCTTGAAAAAAAAACATCAGCTAGTTCTTTCTGGTATAGAATAAGGTGACAGGATAGACATCGAAATATCCTCGGAAAAATCAGATTAACAAATTGAAGCCCCTGTTAGAAAGGAGTAAGATAAGTTATGCAAAATAAAACACAATTCCATAGTCAAAATTATGCTGTTGAGGAAACACCACTGGAAAAGTGACATCATGTCATCATGACAACATTTCTGTACAACTCACAATCCAAGGCCTAACATCAGAGAACAACAAATTTAAAACCAACCACAGTCTTCTCCATCAGTGAGTTGCATACAGAGCTGTGAGCTGAACTAAAACCTATTCTCTTGCATACTAGAATCCCGAAGGAATACTTGAACCACCATCTGCCTGTCCCAAGCATGCAGCAGAAGCAATCTGGCCTGAGAAATGAAACGAGGAATGATAAAACAGCCTTAATATGATTTTAAATCCCAAAGCAATAGTTAACATTGTAAATAAGAGGACTTTAAAAAGCCTGAGAGATGCTTTATTTTTGTGATATTCCTTCTGTCCAATTTTGTCTAGATGCAGAAAAAGCACTTCGTTTCTTTTCTAAATGGGTAGTTTGGGAGCGTGAAAGCTGAGCACAGGCAAACATGCTCAAACATTCTGAACTTCTCAAGCAGGAGATCTGAACATTTTTCTACAAGCAACATGTTTAGTTACAATATTAATGTACAAAGTGGTTAGAATAATTCTAGAGTCTACGCTAGTATGTATTGGTTATCTCATGATACTTCTTGTCATGCTTTACTGGTTAGTTGCATCCTCCATTATTACTGCTGCAGATTGATTTCATGGAATACTTACTAATTACATTGTGTACTCACACTGACAAAGTAATGCACAGCTGAAGTTTTCCCTGGAAGCTGTAGTCTGGAAGATTTGTAGTCAGTAAAAGCAAGCTACTGGGTTTCCTCATTTAAGCATTAAATGCAACAACCAAGCTTCTTAAATTGTACACTGACTTAGAAAATATTTTCTTTTTATATTTTTAAACAAAAATATTTTGAGGGTTTCCAATTTGCAAACTGTACAGAAAATGAGAACACGGTGGGGTGGGGGAAGTTCAAAGTTGGAAAGATTTTAGTTCACTTGGCCCAATCAACATGGTTTTAGCACAGATATGTAGGCATCATAAAGAACCACTGCTGTCTGCTTGTAGTTTGCATCCAGCCACTTCTGGGCACACTGAAAGTCCTGGATGATTCAGTAATTCCCTTTCTGGTGATCCTTAAAACCATCTCCAAAGAAAGCCAGAGTCTACCATAAGAACACTAAAGACATAGCACAGACAGTATCAAGACAGACCTGTCAATCAAGACAGGATTTTGCTTTTTAACACCATTAATTTTATGACTTCAGCATCTTGACTATCAGTTATCCTTTCCATCCTGACTGGCCATAGCTGGTTCTTGAGTACTATCATCCACAACTGTCCCTCTCAACTGGAAGCTACACTAATAGCTACAAAACTTAAAAAATCAGCTCTTGTTATTCATCAAGTTCATTTTCTCTGCACCGGCTGCTGCCATCCAGTACTGTGGATTCCATTTCTTTCCTAGTCATCCAAAGGCATCTCATACCATCTTCATTTACTCTACACAAAACTAGTTACTTCAGTTTAAAATGGGGCTCAGAAACAGAGGACTACAGAAGGAATGGTTTGAACCTTAAGTTAATACTTTCAACCCACCTCTGACTAAAATCACTGAAATTCTGTTGAAGTTTCATTTAAGTAGTCTATTTAATAGTATTGTATGTTGCTTACTTACAGGAAAGACCAGTACTAAAAATCCTTGTTTTGTATTTTGTATAGATGCATTCTTTACGACTGCTAAGCCAGAATCAGCCATCACAGATATTTCTGAGCATGAGCGACAATTTCAGACCAGTCCAGCCTCTCAACAATCGATGTATCCGAACTAATATCAACTTTAGTTTACAGGGAAAAGATTGTCCAAACAATAGAGCACAGAAACTACAGTATAGAGGTATGTTCTACCTCCGGAATAGACCCTTCTATGCTTACACAGAGCTCTTTTCTTTGAGAAACCCAAGTGCATAACAAAGCATGCAAATAAAACCAAATGAAACTCCAGATCTGGGGGACACGCAGTATGAGTCAAACATTACATATCTGAAATGGATGAGGCACCTTACCTAGAAACATGCAGGAAATGCATGACAACAGTCTGGGATATCTAATTTATTTTTTTTTTTAAAGCAGATAAGACAGGCCTTCAGTTTTCTAGCCTCATTTTAAAGTTTTCTCACCTTACAAAGTGCATTTTGCTCTGTTTTACCCACATGGGAAAGAAAAAGGTGTATGAGCTAATCTTAATGAGCGATGATCTCAAACAAAAGAATAAATTCCACTTTGGAGGTGCACCACCATAGCAAACACCTGAACTGGAAAGTGTTGTATTATGCAGTGGATATTAAACCCATGCAGTCACCTGCTGGTGGAGTCTTAATGCTGCCACAGCTGGCTTCACAACCAAGCTATAATGTGTCTTCCACATCTTTTAGCTTACACATTAACAGCTATATTACCTGCAATAATGGTGTAAAAGTGCCTTCTTACCAATAATATTATGGTTATGAAGGAATACAACTACAGGGTGGAAAAGAAAGCACAGTGTCAGCAGCAAGGCTGATGAATGAGTTGCAATACTTTGAAGAAGCAGTCATTCAGACTTCATTCTTTCCCAGAAAAAGGAGGAAAGTGAACCCTGGCTTTTTCAAGACATTTTGTTTAAGTGTCTAATACAGTGTTAAATACAGCAAGTTTTGAATTTGGAGTTTATTAAAGCATAACTGTATTTGTTCTGTTTCTTTTTCCTTTCAGTAAATGAATGGCTCCTCAAGTAAGACAGAGCAGGCAGAACCCATAACCTCAGTGGAATGCTACTACTGTGAATTGACATAATCTAGAATGCAGCCAACCTCACTCTTTGGGTTCGTGACAGCACGTGCAAATGTGCTGTAGGAAAAGAGCTGCCATGATGGAAACTCAACTAAAAATTCATTCATATGATCGGTGGTAATTAAAAAAAAAGTAAAAAGACAGTATTACAATAAATGTGATTACAATTTTGATACAGTTTTCCTGAACTAATTTAGCTTCACAAAGAAAGACTTTTCAGCCTTTGTACATATGAAATTCTTCCTCTTTTCCCTCTCCCTCAAATTAAAAAATAAATTAAAAAAAAAAGAAAAAAAAAAGAAAAGAAAAAAGGTGGCTCGATACAGCATCAAAGTGGAGTTGTGTTCTGTGTGCCAAGTAATCCTTCGAAAGCTCTCATTATTTCACTTTCATTAATGGATACTGACAAGACAGAACAAGAAGACTGTAGAGGAAACATTTCTAGGTTATGATCTTTCTGTTAATTTCATTTAAAAAAAAGGGACAGACTTGGAGAGATAAGTATTGTAAATATATCACTGCAGAATATAAAGGAAATTTAAATATTTCCCTCTGTCACATATCTGTAGTAGGACTTGCCAAAAATCAGAACTGATCCATTTTCCGTTTCTTGTTTTACAACAGGTCATACGTTGTGTTGGGTACTATTAACAACTCAATAAATGTGTTTAACAAGTTAATTTTGTAAACTTGCTTTGATTTATTTTTTCCTTTCTGAAATAATAAGCCTCTACTATTTGTGGCTGCATTATTTGTGGTTTGGGTTTTGTTTGGTTTGGTTTTTTTTTCCTTTATTTGTTTGCAGCCATTTTAAGCAAGTTAATAACAATTGAGAGTGCACCTACAGCTAGTATAACTTTAACTCCACTTTATGGTCCATCATTAATAGGAACTGGACTCAGAAACAGAAAGCAGTTGAAACACATCTCAGTTTAAAAATTGCCATTTTCCCTGCTAATCCATTACCGAGACAAATTCAAACCTGTAAATTCATGGTGGAAAGGGATCTCTTTTCTTTACAGATAAAGCAGGAGCTGACCAAGTAAAAGCAAATGCCTTTTTTCTTGTTTATAATGGTCATTCACTGTGTTTGGTTACTGTCAAGAACTCAATAAATGTGTTTAACAAGTTCACAAAGCGCATGTTTGACCTTCTTGCACATTAAGGGATTTTGAATTTGGTTGGTTGGTATTGTTTTTAATCTGGAGAAGGAGCAGACCTCATGGTATTCCATCCTACTGCCCACTTTACAACCCATAACACATTGCAGTTCATAGAAAAATAAGATGAAGCTAACAAGTACTATACCTGACCAAAGAATTGTTTATGCCAGCCAGAAAAAACAGGCACTACAAGAAGCGTGAGGAAAGCAAGCCAATGTAAAGATGTTATAGATGTTGCAGGCCAGTTAGATTTAGCAGGGCAGACACTATTTCATCTTTGGCTAAAGAGAACAGTGTGGGTAGCATCAGACAGGAAATTCTTGAGTCTGCATGGCAAATAACGGCTTGGAAAGATTGCAGCTTATGTGACTCCATTTGTGACAAAGGGAAAGTCATCAGGAAAGAGAAAACGTGCACAGGCTGGCATTCAAGGGACTCTCAAAGCAGGTACAAGATGGAACCTGTAATGAACCTGAAGTTGTCAGAAATTCATTTCTCAGTGGAAGGTGCAGAGAAGTCCGTAGTGAAAGAGCAGCAGTTGTCACAGCCCATCTAGACCACAGTGATGCTGTATTTGTAGCAGGGTTCTGGGCTGATGACCCTGGCCCAGGAACCTATTAGCACTTACATGGTCCCTGATCCTTGAGTTATTTCCTTTAAAGCTTTTCAAATGACTTCTCCTACACCAGCTTAACATTATGCAGTGATCTGAAAAATCCACAAAACACAGCCACAGAAGTTACACAGTGACTATTACATTACAAAATAATATTGTCAAGTTCTGCAGCTAAAACAAAAAAAAGAACAACTGCCACACAACAACCAACCAACCAAAAGAAGACAAGTCATACACATTGAGTATTTTTGAGTTGCTATAGTGATCTATAACATTTAGAATTGTGGTGTTGGGACCATTTCCACTATTTTTTATTATTATTTGGGTTTTTTTGAAGCTTCTCCTGGGATTGTTAAAGTTGCAGAGTAAAGTTACCAAGAGCACAAAGTCCACAATGCTTCAATCTATATTTTTGGACAAGTATCTGGCAGTTGTTGATCCAGGTTTGTCAGTGACAGAAGGTAGGGAAGATAAGGCAGACCTCTGTTATACAACTCTAATAAGTAATAAAAACTGTTTTCTAATTTACTAAAAGTTGATTGAAGGGATTTAAGGGGAGGGAGTGATATGATAGAAGGGACTAGTCCTAGGAAGGAGTCAAGCTGTGCTTTGGATTAGGTGAGGCTGCACTATACAAGCTCTGCAAATAGAGAAATATAGAAATCATACCGGGACACCGCAAATGTATTTGTCAACGTTTCCAACTCCATTTTGTAAACTAATGAACTCCATCTTGCCATGATTTGCTTAGGTTTATGTTTTAATGATAGAATTCAGTAGAAATAGACCAAAGTAAAGCTTAGGATCAAATAGCCTGCACGTCCCTCACACGTCAGTAGCACTCAGATCATAACATCTAGCTCTAGTTTTTCATGTCAGGCCCCAGATCTTTGTGTCAAGAGACACTGAGCATGCAAAGAAAGCCACACCTTATCACAAAGCCTTTAAGCAAAAAGATAAAGTCTCGGTATCAAAGAGCTGGCACAGAAAATCTTCTGGTGTTCACAGTCTACAGAGCATGGCAACACATGCACATAATAATCCCTCCAACTTGACTGCTTTCCATCCACAACACTCCCAAGAAGTCTGGCTGCACTCAGCTCTTGGTACTTTGCAGTAACAGCTGAATTTTTGGCCTGGATACTAACCCTGAACACTAACCCTGAACCATTCAGATTATAAGTGAGATTCTGTACTTGTGATAAGGCTCAGTACAGGAATAAGATGCCTGTCAGGGAATATAAACCTGGCCGTGGTCCTTGATGAACATTCAACACCACAGGCAGCATCAGGTTGCTATGTCATGATGATAACAGGTATTAAAAACCTAATACTGGGACAAAATGCTCAGATTTGATCTTCTGCTATCATATTGAGAATATGACATCAAAACAAGTACCAAATTTATCAAGCTTCTTTGATGATAAAAAGCAGGAAAAAATACAAATATACAGAACTGTAAAAGCCTCTGTTTCAAGCAGTATTCCAAAAACAGAAGTATAATAGCCAAATTTTATAAGCTCAGTTTTTCCTTTAATCAAAAGGATAAAATATTTCTATACAGAGAATAAGAACCAAATAGGATCTGTGAGATGAAGGGAGAAAGCAAAGACCTTCAGCATAATTGTATCTATAGATACCACACATTCCTGTCCTTCCACTATTCTATTCCAGCCTTGAAAGTTGAACCAGCAAGAAAACATCTCAAGGATCTGCTAGAAGCTTAGATATATTATAAAACAAACCCCTATAAATCAAAAAACATCCTTTCTTGCCATTTGCAACCTCTCACTTTCCTACAAAGCATATACTCTGAAAAAAGAAGAGAGAAGGGAAACAGTGTTGATCAACTGAGACACGAGATCAAGGCACTGGCAGCCTCCAGCAAGGCTGGAAACAATTTCACTTGAAGGTGTGCAAGGCTGTTTTCACCTGTACTGATACAGAAACTCAAACTCACAAACAGCTCAATCAAAAAAGTAAGTTGTCCAGTAAATATCAGAACAACTTCACAATCACCTGTATTCATGTTTTTGTGAACAGCACTGCTTACTCTGAGCATCCATACTCGGTCCCACATCTTGGCCTCAAGAAATGTCAACAGTAACTACTGTTCATATGACATTAGTTTGTCAGACACTTGAGATTACTAGAGGCCTGGCAGAAGTTGGTTGCCAGCAGCCAACATCATTTTAAGTACTAAGCATCTAATGATATTTCAATCCATAGAACCTTTGAAAACATTTGATATAAAACAAAGAAAAAAAAAATAACCAAAACAAATGAACCCTTAGGATGATACTTCAGAATCCTCCTGCTTCTTACAGACCTTGCCTTGAACTCTCCCCATTTTAGTTTTCCATGCGTTTCACACCTTGCTACTTCCAACACTGGCCTTCCCTTTCAAAATTACAAGCAGCTCTGAGAGCAGTGCAATAAAGGCTTACCTCACAGAATGACAATACTGCTGTAAAAATACAAAAGTTGGCAAGTCTCTTGATATTAGCTGTTGTGGGAATCAATGTATTCCAGCTGACATTAGAAAATATAAAAAACTATAAAAAGAAAGACTGCTACATCTGTTAATTGGCGAAGACAAACTAGAAAGTAAGATGTGATGATTGCATCCAAAAGGCCAAGATCAGAAAACAAATAAAACCCCTCCAAATATTTAAGATATTCCTCAGATCTTTAATATTAAAGGAAGAGGGCATGTCCAATTTTTTTTCTTTTAAGGTGTTCAGTGTTAACGACACAAATTCCATCAGCAACCTGAAAATAAACCTGGAACTTTCCTTAGCCACTGCTTTTGGGAGCTGAACCTTCCCCAAAAGTCAAGAACTGAAAGGAACACTGTAACCGATCAATATATTTTATTGCAAATACCAGAAGTGCAGCAAAAAGGCAGATGTTTTGCATATATTGCTATACATCTCAAAGCTTTAGTATTGGACACTACCAAAAAAAAAAAAGTCTCAGATGTGTGGTTCCTATACTCAAAACACCATAAATTTCTCAGGGAGATCAGCCATAACTGCACCTTGTTTTGATTTTTTTCTATTAGATTTTATTCCCTAGATATAGCAGCTGACAAAGCGTAGAGAGTTTGCTGGAAGAAATACTGATTTACTAGCAAATGGCTTACTGCAGTTCTCAACAGCATACTGTAAAATTATTCAAGAAGCCTGTTTGCACAGCAAAGAACAAGAACCATTTATAATGTGAAACGTAATGCAGGAAAGCATTTTTCCGTTTCCCACAGTGTCAGGCTTCTATTCTAATAACTAAAGATGTGTCAAACACATACTCAAACAGAAAATGAAAAACAGGACAACAAGTCTTCTAAGAATAGAAAAATAACCTTTAGTATTTAAATAGAGAAAAGGAAGAAAAAGTCCTTAGAAAAAGTGTTATAATAATAGAAAGAAAAAAATACAACAGTTTATTAATTTAGGCAAATACACACACCCTGTAAGGAAAAAGAGAGCTACAGTCAAAAATAAATCTAAGGGGAACAAAGTTACAGCTGCAAAACACTACAGCTACCCCAGAAGGAAGGTTAAGACTACAAACTTCAACCTTGAGTGGCCATTCCCAGCACAAGGAGACAGTCAACACCTAGCAAAGAGATCTTGGGAAAGGCATTGAAAGGAGCTTCATCTATGCAAAGCTAGTGTTGCAAGGGCAAAGCAGACCTCACTCTAACAACAATGGTAGGATGAGCTGAGGAAAAGAGAGGGCAATCAAAACACAAATCATGAAGGATAAATTAATTGTGAACCACAAAATATGATTGTTGCACCCTGAGTCACCTGCAGCAGTATTAGGTTTTATAGGGGCACATGGAATAGATTGCTGACAGTCTCCAAACTTCTCCCCGGTGTCAAGATTCAGAGGATTCCACATTCTCAGATGGTTCGAGGTTTATTCCTGTTATTTTTGTTCTACCTCAGTGCTGTTTCACCGGGGAAAAAATAAAAGAAGAAGAAGAAGTAAAGACTGGCTGAGAAATTCAGCTCCATATGCGAGTTTTGAGTCAAAAGTAAGGGATCTTTTAAAAACTCTGCTTTGACTAAGGGTCCTTTGGCCACAGTCACATAGTTGAAGTTGAAAAAAATCCTTTACACTGAAGTCTGTTGACATGCTAAGCTATGAGATAGTGGAAAGAGGAGAAAAAGGAGAGAACTGAGGAGCCAGGAAATGATAGAAAGATTAAGTGACTGTCAAAACAAAACCAAACCAAACCACACCAGGAAATTTGTGACTCCTGGTTGTGCAATAACTGAATCCCTGGGAAGACACAGAAGTTAGCACTGGGAAAACTATATAAAAAAAAATTTTTTTTTTGTTTCCCCTGCCCCCCAAAGTATAAATAATGGAAAAGGCCAAGCATGAAGTTCTACCAATAGCACCAGCAAATTCATCAGCAGCACGTTGACAAAAAGACCAAAAGAACAAGGAGGTACCATTTACATTATGTATCTACACAAGATGCTTTCAAGTTATTTTTTTAATCAGTTCACCATTTAATAGGGAAAGCCACCTCCTCTAGCACTAGTACTGCAGACTAACAGACTCTTGAATAACTGGCAGATTTAACTTCCAAGATGAATAAGTGATTGTAAACTACACATAGTAAAGAGGTGGAAATATGTTGACATGAGGGAATACCATATTAATATTAAAATGTGATTAAATTCTTATGAAGGTATGTTAAGACAACACTAAGTCATAAGTGTAACAACAGAAAACAGAATTTGGGAGACTCAGATGGGGAAAAAGATCGATCTTTTTCCTCTGTCCTGTATTTTTCCTTTAATGATACAGTAATGCAGCAGCAAGCCGATTTCACAGCTTTCTGCCTCCTTTCACACATAATTTAAAATTTGACAGCAATACGAATAATAGTGACATTTTCAGACATTCCTGCCAAAGTTTTGCCATACTGGAGGCCTCGTTCATTAAACATTTATTTATATCTGTGTTCTATGAGTTGCAGAAAAGTTTACAGAAATGGAACTCCATTGACAAACATTTCACCCAAATGCTGTCTGCATTCCTCCAACACAGATGGCCAGCCGAAATACTTGCATTAAAAACTCTGCCACCAAAACTCTGCCATACTGTAAGCACTGGCAAGACACATTGTTCATGTGGCCTCTCCTTAAAGTATGTGAACTGATTAAAGCAAACATCTCCTTTTGAGACCTTAAATAATCTAGCCCAAGTTACAGACCAACAGGACTCTGGCTCTATTTTTGTCTTAATAAACCTAAGCATAATTTAGGCCACAAATGGTGAAGCAAGTATGGAATAATTCCAGTCTTCCAATTTTGGAAAATGACTCTTCTCCCACTTACTTCTATGTCATTTGTCTTAAAAACAGAGAGAATGTCTTCATAGGTGATACACTTTGCTGTAAGCAAGGGAAATGCCAGACAACATAGCTGTTACCTTAAGAGAGATTTCTGTAGGGACTGTAAATGGTCTGAAGTGTTAAGGCAGCTGTGCCTTTTGGCAGGCTGAGACAGCCAAAATAAGAAGGAA
>JANIJG010006762.1:139232-154677 GCA_024611175.1 Megaceryle torquata
TGAGGCGTGGGCACCGAATCAGGATGGGGAGGAGGAGGGGAAAAAAAAAAAAAGGAAAAAGAAAAAAAAAATCAGACGAGACGGACTTCAAGATGTTTCTCTTAATGAAAGTTTTCATGTCAACAGTCATTTCAATGCTAATGTCAGTATTTTTTGGAAATAGTAGTACCCTGTAACATTCATTAGGGATGTCATAAGCATCCCACAACATATGGTGTCTCAAATTCAATTACTTTTCTATTCAAACCATGACCTTGAATAGGTTTTTAAAAGAAAAAAAGAACACAGAAACAAAGCTCCTTTTGCTTATTTTGTGGCTTGGTAGCATACGACAAATTCAGAAATATGTCAAATTGGCTTTTGGTTTGTTTTGGTTTCTGTTTTTTAATCAAATCAAGAAAAGTTATGGAAGCTTATTTTAAAAAGTAGAAGCAGTGGCGACATCTACTTTCTAAGTGTATTTGCACATGAAATGTACACCATGTACATAAAAAAGGGCATTATGAAATACCTTTACCAGCTATTGGCTGGATTTAGTTTAAAGTACCTCTATTCAGAAGGCTGAAGTATCCTACATCACCCAAAGCTCAAATTCTTCTCTACATTGTGATAACCTCATCGGCCAGATGTACAAGCTGCTCACACTGACCAGGGGTTTCCTCACTGCAGCCACCTGCTTTATATCATTTCTGAACATCAGTCTTTTCATCTCAATCCATACTGAAAAGGACAGAAAAAAATTAGAAGAATGCTTCTAGGGCTATTTAGGTCCTACACCTGGCTAATTCAGGAAACTCAATAAGCCCTTCCCCTCTATATTTTTCATTTTGAAAGCACTAACTTCACACAAGGACTATTTTGCAACACTTGTTTGTCAGATAGAGCTTTCGTTCTGTGAACAGCTTCCCTTACATTATTTTAACCAAAGCTCCTAGGGTATTTTGCTTATGTGAAGGTCTCAAAATCTGATTCATTCTATATCAAACATATTATACCTCCAGAAAAGAAGTTCTTTATAAATACAAATGATATCTTATTGGAACTACTCCACTTGCCACCAGAATAGAGCCCTACAGAGCCCAGCTCTGCTGCTGCACAGATAGATATGTATGTATAAAATACTGGTAATAGAAAGCACACGATTACCCTGGTTTTGCAAATTCTTCCTAAACTGGATTAAATTATTACAATATAAACATCTATGCCTTTAACAGTACAATTAAATCTGAAGCAATTAATGTAGATACCATAGCTCTTGACTGACCTTTGCTGAATTATCTTCAATCATTCTTGCATTTTAATTCATTGAAATATGTGATTATGTTTAGCATATGTCCATTTATTATTCAGTCACTGGAAAAATCAGGTTCACTTCAAATATATTGTCTAATTGATATTAGAAACACTTGCAGACAAAATGAGCATAAAAGCTGTATTCACACAGATAAATACACTAACACAAACCTCTGTTACACTTTTTAATGGTGAGGAGAACATTATTTCAAGACAATGACTCATGAAGATATTAAAAATTTTCCCTCTTAACTTTCAAGTAATGTACAAGGTAGGGAAAGATCAAATGATTAATATTTCAGAAAAATAATGATGAAAGAAAAATCCAGGAAAAAAACAACCCAGGGTATATACCATGCAAGACCAAAAATGAACTGAAAGGGCTGACTTGTCTCCATAGCCATCAGTATTATTCATGGGAATAGAGCTCTACAAGAGGAGCCGTCTTTTAAAATATTCCGCATTTGTAGGGTTATTTATAATATGAACAGAGCAGAATGAGAAGCTGACAGCACTGCAGTTGGAAATATGGTCATTCAAGAGAAGTAATCAGCTTTCTGGGAAGTCCCCACAGCCTGGAGCTCGTGGGATATTTCTTCCATCAGAAGCTGTGCTTGCAGTCTGTGACAAATCACTGCCCCTCTTATGTCTCTGTTCACACCTAAAAAAAAAAAACATTATAAAAACCTTAGCACAACAGGCTAGGGTTGATATAAGAACAACTACATAAACAATGCAGATCCTGCAGTAATGGAAGTCCTTATAAAGTTATGGATAGATTCACAGCACAGACACGGCCAGAACAATGCAGCATTTCCCCGTCACCTTTTAACAACACCTCCAGGGATACAGAGAGAGAAGCCTAATCCTCATCCACTGCCACAAGGAACTGTTAGATCTCCCTGACAAGCAAGCATTGAGCTATCAAACTACAGCCAGCAATGTTCATATATCAGTATTTAGCATTTTAATAAGTTTCCAGATGCCTTCAGAATGACATACCACCCTCTCTAGATGAGATAACCACAGTAGACTTCAGCAGCTAGTAGAAGGTTATTCACAGAAGTAATTCTACTCCAACACCAAGTTCTATGCCCAAGCTGCACCTTCAAATAGTCACTTTCCATTTCCAGTTCATTTCACTGTTTGGCTATTTTTCTCTGCATCTTCTCACTCCCCATAGTGAGCATGAAAATAAGAACACTGAAAAGATCAGTAATCAGACTGTAAAAAACAGCATACCAAAGTCTGCTTCATCAAAGCAGAACAGGCTTTCCCAAAAATCCACAAACAAACAAAATATTACAAGAAAAGAAAAATGTTACTGTAAAAACTAAATGGAAGGTTAAGGATAAAAATAAGAAGATAGTAAAATAAGAAAGAAAACCAATAGTAACCATTCTTATGTCACGTTGTTCAAAATACCTCAATTAAGATGATAACAAGCACTTCTCTTAACATTCAATACCGTCCTTTCAGGATGCTGTTCAATACTGGCAAAACACAAGGGGGACAGAAGAACAAGCAATGTCTGACAGCTAATAGAAACAGTAAGAAAAAGTACACAGACTCAGTGTTTAAGACAACAACCAGTATAAGTGATATGATCCAGCTTAATTAGCAATATTTTTAAGAAATATTTGTGTCTACACAACTTTTAGAGATGGAGGACACTTTGAGGGGAAGTGGAATACAAAAACATGTACACTGGAATGCCCTATGTTTTGTGAAACAAATCTCTTCAGACCTCTGTACCATCCATCTTTCACTGTGCTGAAGAGCTGTTGCCATGAGACAAATGTTGCCTTTTTTTTAATCCATGTATTTGAAGGCCCACATTCAGCAATGATCAATTTCTGATGTTGACTTTTCCAAGACCACACAAATATGTAAGGGTAATAAAATACAAGTTACAGAACAATACTTACAGAAGAATTAAAAGTATTAAGTATCATATTCATTAAAAATATCCCTCTGAACAACTGCTTAATTAACACGCTACAGTAGGCATATGATGTAATTCTAAAACGGCACTATCCTACTGTACATGATAACATGCCTCCAAACCCATAAGTGTGATTTTTATTTCCTTTACTATTTTATTGCATTCTTTACCTACAGAGGGCAGAGAAGGCTGCCTTCTCATCAACTGTCATAATGCTTTTGTTTTCATTTTCAGTCAGCAGCTGCACAATGACTCCTGCGGTTAAAGGCTGAAGTTTAATTCCTAACACTTTGCTTCCCCTTCTTATAGTAGATGAAGTATTTCTGTCTCCCAGATGCATTTTGGCACCCCAGAAATACCTGCTTTGATCCTACTGGGAAAAATCCTCTCTAACTGGTAAATAATTTCATGCTTTTTAGGAATGTAAGGTGATACAGAAATGTAAGATACAGAGGCTATGAGAGAACAGCTGCAGCTCACCTGGATATGGCAATGGGAAAAACTAGCACTAGTACCCCAGACACCACACACAAACACACTGTGTACACAGAAGTGCACAAGAACCAGCAAGTTCAATGAACACATCTCATCACATATGCTGCTATCATGCTTGTTAACAAATGAAAAAAGACTTGGGACTTTTATCACTGGCAGTGACATATCTTGTATCACTGAAACCTCCCCAGCTGAGGCATTGCACTGCCCCAAACCCTTCCCTCCCATATCCGATACTTTCATAGATCTGGGAAAGGACACAGAAGCACTGCACTCATCTGCTCTATGAATTTCAGACACAAGGGAGATGACCCAGGGAAGACCTTCATTCAGATTCATTCATTCAACAGTTAAAACTAGAGCTGAAACCAGCACACTGCTTATAGTCATTTCTAAGCATCATGGACAGACAGATTCTTGTAAGGAGCTTGCTAAATCTAGGAGGAAAATACAGAACACACATCAAGTTTGGATCGCCCAGTGTTCAGAGGGATTGGGTTATAGACAAGAATGCCCAACATCGCTTTCTGCCTCAGATTTTCATGGGATACCTGGGCTCCCATCTCTCCAAGAAAGTCAAATCCTGACCCTGGCCATTCTTTTAGAAGAGGCCAAAGAGCAAAGACATCGTAACCTACCATTACTCTTTGTAGGGCATTCTCCAAATCCTACCACAAAGGTACAGCAGCAATCCTGATTCGACCACTCATGAATTTCAATTCCAAAACTGTTGTAAGCAGCACCATTACCTGCAGGGAGTTGAAACCAGATGAATCAGTGTTGTATCCTCAACTCCATATTGCTGGGACACCCAGGAGGCTCTCTTCAGTTTTCTGAAACTTTGTCATGTGAAGCAGATGAGCAGAAATTCAAGTCCTAAAGGCAAAACCCAAAAATGAATAGAGATCAAATGGTCCAGTTTTTAAAACAAACAGAGTCAGATTTGTTTATGTCCTCACTTAAAATCCCTTGAGCCAGTGTATTTCAGCCAGGCACTGTAAGCAGAATTACATTTATTTATTTCTCTAATAGCAAATTTTCTCCTCATTGTGCACTTCAGTTTGTTTCTTAATTCCAAACTAAAATAAGTTCCTTTGCACAGTTTGCATACTATTCTATAGTACAAGGTGAACATGGCTGTAAAAAGCTCATTAAATTATTACCTTGTGCTTTACAGTATTATACAAGTTAAAATTGACTACAGATTTCTATTAAATCTGTGAAATTTTTTTTCTTCTCTGTGCTCATTTGCTAAGGTACTAGTGTTAATAAAAGGATACCAATGCTTCTCTCCCCTATTGCTCAAAAAATAGTAACTTTTTTTTTTAATATACACACAAGAAGTGTCATACATGTGGCAGTCGACGGTTATTCTATAATGGTTAGAGAGATTCATATATCACATCTCTATGCCAGAGTTGTTATCATCGTCATCTCATTTTTTTCATGTGTTGGAGCCCTGAGGATTTCCATTTTTTAGCTTGATATCATAATTTCTCATGTTGTCAGTTCCAAACACGTGTATTGACACCACTGTCAAAAAGATGCCTTTTGTGCATTTATTTTCTGTCCCTCTGTTAATTCAAAGCTTTTCAAATTATGAGAAAGATTATTTATCCTTTAAGGTGTAAATAAATTCAATGGAGACAATGCATTTAAATTTATTGCTGTTAAAGTGCAATTAGTTGTTTCTTTCCAATGAAGCTTTATTTTTATACATCTCATTGGCATTCAACTAATATCCATCTTCTTGGTCCTGGACTTCATAAGATGAGGACTGAATGGATGATTTCATTAGACAGCTTCCCATGCAGTTACATTATTATAATTTTTGCTGTAGAAGGGATTATAAATATCATATCTTAGCACTTGTAGTTTACTGCTTCCCATCATAGGTACCACCCTAATGAAAGATACTACAGATTAATTTCTAAAGTGGTATGCCTTCCTGGTTCCTTTCAACAGTCAAACAGAAATTCATGTGATATTTCCCAAAAACTCTTTAGACTAAGGATCACAGCAACAGGTAAACTAGAATCTTAATATCAGATTTACCAGAGTTGAAAAACACATCAATAGGACACTCAGACAGCAGCAGAAGGTGCTAGTGTAAGATGAGCAGTTGATGAGGAGGCAGAGCAATAATTCAACAACAAAATAGCTTTATCACTGAAAGCAAATGTCATGATGACCACAAAACACTCATAATTTGTCAATAATCTTAACACCTAATCAAGCTGATTATTTAGTAATACTAAATATCTCACTTGGGATGAGACTGTACATGTAACCAAACCTTCCCATATTCCTTTCATTTATTTACAAACGACTTGGATAGAGTGTGTTCAGACATTAAACAATTGCCATGGAATAGGCTTTTCTCAACCTGAGAATAAATGCACTCACAGAAATAGTCCTTGAAATTTGGTTGGGTTTTTTGGTTTGTTGTTTTTTATTTTCCATGCCCACATGAAAAAAAATACCAGCTCTAGAGAATATTTACCACTTCCCTGGTGACTTTAGTAGTCACCATCACTGTCTTTAAAAAAGAGAAGTTGTAGAATTACTGAGGATCATTTCTGGCCTTTTAAGAACCAACCAGCGTAGGTTTGCACACACATGCAAGGCAGATTCTACCACAGATGGCTGTTTGCAATAAACAGCTGCTGATATTTATGAAGAAACCTCCCATCCGTCATACACCCATGACGACAATGATTTGCTGTTTTTCTTTTTAGAAGAAATGACAGTGGACACCTTCTTGTGAGTTCCTTTAGACTAAATATATTAAATTCAACAGGAATTATTCTGTTCACACATTGTCCCAGCCCAACACTGAAACGTCATCTCTAGAACACCCCTAAAGGCCTTATTTTGCAGCTTAAAAAAATGTGGTCAGTGCTAACATCACCTGAAAAATGACCTCAGGTTGACACTATTACTATTAATGTTCTAAAGAGCTTAAGCTAAGCAGGATGTAACAAGAACTAAAATGTCTAAAGCAACCCCAAAATATAGCAAGCATGCCTTTTGATTAAAAGGCATTGAACATATTGCTTAAAGCCAAAATTTTTTTCCTCAAGCAACAACAAACCAAACATCCTAAAGGTCTCCATCTCATACCAGCTGTGACATACATGGGAACATGTTGTGGACTGCATTAACGTGAAGTTAGCAGCAGTTCATCCTATTTGCAAGGGAAGATGGCCCAGGCTGGGCAGTTTGCTAGGATCAACATCTGCCTGAATCTCTTCTTTTTGATTAAAAATCCCTGTGGTTTAAGATAACCCCAATGTGTCTTTAAAAACTAAGTTAAAAGGTTCCTTTAAAGTTACAGCTGTTGATGTCTAAATCTCTCCTTTCTCAATGACATTATGCGTATCTGTGAGAAGGATTTCCATGATCTCCATGTAGAGGGAAGAACTGATGTTTCATTTAAGGCTTTTAAATCTTATGTCTCCAGAAAAGTTCAAGTCTCTGCCACTAATATCTTCTTCTTTACATACTCTGAAAGCATGATCAGTCTGACCTTCAATCTTCTTTGCTTTCTGCACTTATCTCCTTTTTCTTCCTTGTGACTCTGCATATATTATTCCCTTTCTGAATAGTTCATGTCCTTAATCTCCCCCCACAGATTTCATGTCTATAACCTTTTAGCTTTAAGGTTTGTGCCCCATAGGATGCAGCCTTGATTCCCTAAAAAAAAAAAAAAAAAAAAATCTGGAGAATCAATACTTTATTTCAAGATAAACTTTTACTCAGTTTTGTTTTTGAAGACCTGGTCATATAATTTCTCTGAGAAGCAGAGTCCATCAATTAATTTCATATTACTGAACTACAACCACTCTTTCATTATAGGAACAAATACAACCACCACAAGAGCACAAAAGGCACTTACGGAATAAACAGGGAAAGGGACAATCACCATAGATGATTTGGATTACCTCTTTTAAACACACACATGTCATGGAACATGTTTTCCACTTGCTTTTCTAATGGAGAGTTGAGATCTCAGGCATTAAACAGACGCTAATTGAGTTCCCTTAACTCATCAGCTACGCAATTCCTGTCACAAGCTTATTTTAATGACTGCTAGAAATGAGTGATTTTTATCCAGCTAATTTTTATATTTCAGTAAGAAAAAGAAGAAACCCGGACATTTCAGATTCTACATTCCTACTCACCAGCAGATCAGCTGAGTACAGATGGCACATTTATCCATTCAACCTGTAGGGTATTTTACAAAATGTAGAAGTATTTTTATTATAGGAAAGGTAATGGGAATGTCGTGTCCTACCAAATCAATTCTAATGGTGTTTACACTAGCAAAAATTAATGATTAAGTATGAATACCTGAACATCACGTTATAAATAAGGTACGAGGACTGGATATTAATTTCCTGATTCTGAATGCAGTGTCTCTTGTGACTAAAGGATCTGAAGCAAGCCATAACTTCAATGTATTTTCCATTAGTACAAGAAGTCCAGTCAACTGCATGATATACTGAAGTTATGCTTGAGATACCACTAAGTATACAGGGTAATACTCAATAACACAATTAATACTGAAGCCAACATTTCTTGGTCACTGAAGGATTCAGTAAACACAGCTGCAAAGTGAATCAAAAGGTATTGTAGCAAAACTGACACATTAAAAGCATATTTTGAAAGCACTAAGTATTGCTGCAAATGATTACTGGAGAAAATAAAACACAGTTTACAAGAATCTAATTCTCTTCAAAGTGAAGATGATGAAAGAAGAGTTTAGGGTGTCTCTGCACCATTTTAGAATGACTCCAAGAAGTAAAATAATGATGTGCCTTAAGAGGTAAGCCAGCAGATGAAACATAAATATCATGACCAATGTACTGTTAGCTAAACCACCTGACTAGGCCCATCTATCCTTCCTTTCAGAACAGAAAAACATGGCAAACACTTTTCAGAAAAAATCACCCATGCTAGTGAAACACAAACCTCCCTGTTCTATCTCAAAGTACTGAGAAATTTAAGCACAGATGTCATGAGCTGCTTACCTTCCAATCTCCAGTTTAAATCCTCCACACTGTACGTACACATCATAAGATTAATTAACCAGAACCTAAAATACAATCAATCATTGTTCATGCAGAACTCAAGGTACCATGCCAGTGGGAAGTACAAATTGTCACTCAAGTCTCAAGTGTACGTGTGCTGCATTTTTGTTTCTCTTAAGATTTAACAATTGAAAGATTTTTTCCAGCTTTCCCTAAAGTAATATCTGTTTTATCAATTTCGAACAGGAAAAATAGTACTTCTTTCTAAATCTTCATATATATTGACCAGATCCCAATTTTACTGAAGTCCCCTGTCAGCTAAATGGGAGAAAATGTAAAACATGCATTTTTTTTGATCAAACATATTTACACTGCATAATCACAGATCTTTTTCTAAAGGACAATACCAATGTCAGATTCACAGAATATTCAGTCAGTTACTTGGAACATTGGAGGCGTGGTAGCTATGTCTGGTTTACCAAGACCCCGACTGTGATTAATCAAAAGGCTACTCCCAAACCCTGTCTACTGTAACCCTAAAAACTTATTTAAAAAAAAAAAAAAGTCTGAGAGATCCTGGGTGGGTATGGGCTTAGGTTAAACAAAGGCTGCATTTTCATTTGCCAGAACTCTAGATGAGTATCATTTATTCTGGTGTGTCTGGAAACTCAAAACAAGGGGAGGAAAAAAAAAATAATTCTGCAAATAGAAGAATTGGGTGACTGCTGAATTGCGACCAAAGAGGATGGACAGACATTCCCAGAAACCTAAAGTCTTGTCTTCATTTAAAGTATCAACTGTGGCTGTCTCTGCCTGAGCCACTAAACTACAAAAAACATACAAATAAAAAACCAAACCAAACAGACAAAAAAAAAACCCAAAACCAAAAACAAACTAAAAACAACAAACCACCACCACCTTAGTATAGCAAAGACCTTAAAATAAGATCAATCAAGTATTTGTGAGCTGAAGGACTGGACTTCTAGGTACACATTACTTTCAAGTCACTATTCAGCTTGTTATCTAATTCAGTATTCAGTAGGGCAGTATCACTTCTTATTTTCATTCAGCAAGGATAGCTTTTCAAGTTTAGTATCCAAATTCACTGCTCAGGTCAAAGCCATAGCAAATAATCCTACAGCAAGTAATGGACATTAAGTTACATCTTCACTGCAGCTGACAGCTTCTTTTCGGACTTGTTTTCATTTCTTGTTTACTCTTATGAAAATATCACATAGGTTTGAGTGAATTTACTTGGTATTTGTGGTAGAAAAAGTATTTTTATTATTCCCTTTCAATTAAAAAGAAGAACAGCAGGATTGTAAGGTAAGAGAAAAAGCTGGGGAATTCCTATGGAGCAAGAAGCAGGTTCACAAACATAGCCTTGTTCATTGTTCTCTCCCTGTAGGTACGTGATGTCGGTGGTGTTTGTAATTATAAGTCTATCAGCAGCAGCACAAAACATTTAATTATATTTCTGACACATTTATTTCCATACCCTCTGCTTCCCTCAAGTGCTAGATATAATCACCCTGCTGGACTCCAACCTGCTATAAATCACTTGCTCAACATGGTTTATCACTTCATTTATATTAGCCCAAAAATCCACCGTAAAGCTGGAAGTACCGAGGCACCCACCCCAGCAGCTCTCAGTGTATGTCCTCTGCACACTGGGGTATGCTCCTTTACTGTCCCTAGTGTAAAACATCAGATTTATTTCACAAGCATGGAAACATGGAGCCTATACAACACCAAGAACATGCAACCCTCATTTCCTTGAGCTAAAATAAGGGAGGTCACCTGCTCAAAGTTTCCACTGAAGATAAAAATCTTCACTTTGCTGTAACTAAAACCTAAGAGTTTATCAGTTACTTAAAGGAGAATGCAAGGGGAAAAATAGACAGCAGTACTTTTAAATACTTAAAACACTAGGGGAAGAAAACACTACTTTCACATAATGTTTAGATGAGTATTCACTCAAGAGACAGAAACTGGCTGTTGTGTTAGGATTTGTATAAACAACATGTACTGTGTAAATAATAAGTATAAATATTTTCCCTACTGCAGTCAAAAGTCAATATTATTTGGTGACAGTTTTAACAGTTCTGAATTTTGTAAGACTCAGAGCAACCCTAATTACGTTCAGTATGCCAGGGGCTTAAAGAAACCTCTTTTGTTAAAAACATGGAGCTTAACTTAATAATAAATTAACATGCCCAATACATGTCATCGCTCCATGCCTGACATCATTATATTTGACTATATTTATATATAAAGAACAGATGAGTCACTGAGCACACATTCTCAGAAATTTAGATTTCACAGGGAGCATCGCTTTACATCACACTGATTTTATAGAACTCATACTGGCCGCTGAGATCAAACGCAAGACATCCTAAGTGGAAAATACAAGTATCTAGTATTCAAAAAGAAGTAATTGCAGGAGATACACTGTGATTCACACTATGCAATATTACTTAATTAACCACTTCAGAAGGAAGTTCTTCACAGTAAGGAACAGCTACAAACCAGAAGAACGAAAAACTTCAGGTCCCTAAGCAAAAGGCAAACAGCTCCTGTATTTCAGGCACATCTAGACACTACTCAGTACATTTTGCTTTTGAATTCTGCTTCATTTCAGCATTATAATACTATTTCACTTGACACCTGGAATGTGTCATACAAGGTTCTCAACCACCAAAATATTGGTGAATTGTCTCAAAACTGCAATGTTTTAAGTAAAAAATATATCTTAAAGCAATACCAACTTCTGTCTTAACATTTACAAATCATTTGCAAATACATCAACACATTTTATTAACAAAATAGAAAGCCCCATGAGGTAACTATGACAATTGACTCTGCCAAGTGTCCTCTGGTTTGCTACAAGGCAACAAGGGCTTAGCACATAATCTGACATTCAGCTCTTCCAAAAGCTGAAAAAGTAACTTTTGTACCACCCTCATTATACAGTTACTTGTACAAGTGTAATTGTACCTAGAATCACAAGAGAAGAAAGAAAACTCAGTTATCCCAAGGTTTACATGAAGCTTCTTTTGGCCATACAAAATCCACTTTCAGGCAGTGTGTGATACTAGAGCCCATGGTGGACCTTAAATGAATGGAGAACACAAGCATTGCTACACAACAGGCCACAAAAATCACCATACCAAGGCAGATGGTGCACGATACCTACATACGTCTCAGTCGTGCCACATTAGACTCTCCATACGGAAGCGTATGCCTCAAACTAAATTTACATAGATACTTTCTACAACATTGTTCTGGTTTTAAATATGCAGCATGATCGTTTTCTGGAAAGTAAATCTTGCAAAGTGATAAGCGTCGTGGTTTGCTAGGATTTTTGATAGTCATCCAGCTTTAAAACAACTGCACTGGTACAGAAAATGAATTGCCAAGCTATTGTCTGTAATCATCCTTTAAGGAACATATGCCAATACATTTCCAGCTTCATTTTCAGTTCATCCTAAACAGCAAGAGGTTACATTTAACACACACACAAAAATAATTGAGCTGCAAGAAAAACTACGCAAGCAGGGCATGAATTTGATAGCACTGTATTTAAATGAACTATTGCACTGCTATGATGCAAACAGGTCCCACAAACACACATAGCTATGTTCATACCTGATAAGTTATCTGCAGCGTTTCTAAATCAGTGTGCTTAGTGCTGTTTATGAGCAAAACCAGGTACAAGACTACAATAAACTTAGATAAATCTGCGACTTTAATAAAGCAATTAATTTATAAAGTAGTTTATACAAGAAGGGAAGCAAATATATATTGATGCAAAGAGGAATTTAAATGTTTAGGAATAATTCAAAGTCTAGTTTTCTATTGTATGCAACAAGAATTTTCAGAGGTGTTGTTTCACAAAGAGCATGCAGATCAGATTTTGAGTCAATACAGGTAAGCATTGATTTGGTAGTTCAAGAAACTTCAGTTTTCTTACTGCAGCAAAAATAAATATTTAAGAAAGAAGGAATGAGGAACTGATCAAGCTCCAGTATCAGTCTTCAAGGTCTAATTTTAGAGCCCTTTGTAGCTCCATACATGGAGCACCTTTGGATTCTTTTTTCTTCTCCTTTTCTACTACATATATCTTTTTCACCCTGCTCCTGTATGCAAGTATCACTGTAGCTACAGAACAGGCCTGGCCCACTTCAGCTCCTTTAATTTCAAGGCAATTTGGATACAACCAAAGCTGCATAAGCCAACACTGAAGTTAGATTTTAACTTGGATCACAGCTTTTTTCCAGTTACCCACTTCCCAAATGGTTCAGTCTTGCCTCAAACCAGTGTATTGAAGAGACGGGTTAGATCAGGAAACCAAATTAAAAATACGTTCATCAAAACCAGGTGTTTAGTTTTTCACCTGTCTCCCCAAGTAAATGCTTCTACTGGTACAAAGGATGGGGCAACATGAGCACAGAAGCAAACAGCAGAAGGGACACTTTCAATGCCTTGCAGCAGTAGTGAAACCACAGCTTTAGTAATCTGACAGAAACCACACATCCACACACTCGTTTGTTCAAGTATGATGGCTGCCTGATGGGATTAAACAGAGTACTCATTCTGGACTGCTGCTAAGCATTTAGTTCTTCCTCAGGTGTTCAGACTGAAATAATAACAGCAAAGTCCACATTGGCAGAAACGGACAAAATAAGGAAGGCTGAGTAGTGTGATCTAAATAAAATATAAGAAGCTTAAGACCTGTAAGGAATTCTCAAGGATAGAATTTTTTAGATCAACAAATGCTAGGAAAAGGCAAAAAAAAAAAAAAATCTCTTAAGTCATAATCCATTATATTCTTCCAAGTGTCATTCCTTCAGCAAATACTGAAGATGCATCAGGTGCCATTTCAGGGGCATTTTAATGCTTCTCGGCACCCTGGTATCAGTGCTGAACAAACTGAAGTGATAACATATTTTAAGTATTACATGATTCTTCCCTGACCCATTTCCCTGCTAACCAAAGACCACTGGCAAACTAGACTACATCTAGAACATACTGGGGGGGAGGGTAGTGTGGGTATAAGATAAAAATAGAAAATTCAAGAGGCTTCTTGGAAACATCAAAACTTGTGAAGAATTAGCCATTTTCCAAGTTTTTCAACACTATTGTGCTCAGAAGCCCACTGCATCAAGTACTTGGGTTTGTTACACAAGGGAACATCCATCTTCTAGATGGGTAGAATGCCATACAGCTGTATCACAGCAGGGTCGCAAGATTTTATTAATCTGTCAGGTGCTCTGAGCTTCTCAAATCAAAGACTTCACATAAGTGCTAAGTCACTTAGACAGAAAGTCACCTGTTTTTTCTTGACGTTACTACAAGAAGCCATGACCTTTGGTAGCATTTCAAAGCAATGCCTATAACAGAGTCACATCTTTTCAAGCAAAAGTTTAGTCCATGCTGTGTAATTAAAGGTCTTTCTCTGCAATTACAAATGTCTTTTTGTAATTTATATAGCTTTGTATTTAAGGTCTCTCTTATTGTTTCAATGGCCTATAACATATACCTAGAAATAGAATGACAGAGAAGTGCTGAACACATTTAGATAACAGACTACAGCCAGCCCGTTTTAAGAGATCGATAGCTATGCATATACCTGGATGCACAGCTGAAGAATAGAAAGTCAGGAGGAGTTACAACAGGGCAGGAAATGTGTTACAGTTACATGCACAAAAATATCTACAACATTATTAGTCTCCAGTCGCCTTCCTACTCCACTGCTCTTTCAGAAGAGTTTCTAAACACTTGGAAGTATGACCTTGTCTAAAATACCAAATGCTAGAATGGCTCTTTCTTCCACCATACATTAGAATTGCAGCACTAAGATGAGTGTCCTCTTTGAAAGCCCTTGGAAGTATTTAGAAGCTAGATGGGGAGTTTTAGAAAATTATTCGTTTTCAATGCAGACTCTGAATTTGTATTGAGAATTGAATAGTGTTATTCTCTCCATTTTTTGTTCTGTGGTTTAATTTATTTGTCATTGTATTTAAAATACATGTATTCAGAACATTATAAAACTCCCTGTACACAAGATATATCAGGTATATATAGTTTACCAAGATCACGTGTATCATCTCAAGTTCATAGAAAAATAGATTAATTTTATCACTTCATTCCCTATCATTTTCTCCCACCCCCTACAAGGGCACGCACATATATTTTCATGGCAGAGATTTTATCAGATGCTTCTGCATTATCAGCAGTTGCACTGAATGTGCCTTCATCCTGTAGTATAGAACCTGTAGATAAATCTTGTACAATCTACAAGTGGCATAATTGAAGAGAGATGGGGAAGAGGAAAGTCAGAGCTGGTAGCTGAAAACGTGTATGTGCTCATAAGAAAAATGAGCACTACTTGACAGAGAAGCAGCATTGATGTGGTCACTAGAGGCTCTAAATACCAGTCGCTAAGCACACCGGTTGTACTGTACGTCTGGAAGCACATGACCTCAGAGAAAAGCACGCCAAAGAAAATTTGAACACAGGGCTCTGAATTGTCCTAGAAATAGTTAAATCATTAAAAAAACAACCCACAAAAACAGAACCACAAAGCCACAGCAGCAACATCCCACACCCCCACAACACAACCCCCCCAACAAAAAAAAAAAAAACAAAAACAAAAAAAAAAACCAACAAACACCCA